>JADDOH010005851.1:0-18324 GCA_016648135.1 Agrypnia vestita
AAGGGAATAAAAGAAAAAATCAATACGTTCATAGATTTACAGAAGATGATAAAATTCTTGGTTTAGCGTTATCATAATATGGTGTCATAGATTTTTGTCAAAATTATTTATTGTTAAGCGGATTATTAAAAATAATGTTTCCTTTAGCCCAGGTGTAAATATATGTATGTATTCAAAAACTTGAGGACTTTTTGACGTAATTTCTATAAAGCCTGGTTTATTGTGCAAAAAATATTGTCATTTTGTTGAGGGTTTTGAAGATCTCGGGGGGGTTTAAGAGAATCAACTTTTGCAGACCACACTTGTGTTTTAATGTTGAGGAGCCTCAACTCAAAAGTGGAATCAACCTGCAGAATTTTTTTTTTCACAGTAGGTACTGTGAAATCACGCGACTTAATTGTGGCGTTAAAGAAAGTAGTAGAACAAGTATTAGCAAGTGGTCTAGAGTTGGTAGCCACTGTGTGTGACCAAATTTCTACTAATGTTGCAGCCCTAAATAATCTGCGTAAAGAAACACAAGAAAAATATACCCGCCTAAATGTAGAAAATAGAATTGCTGGGTTCGAATTGTTTGATAGAGAAATTGTCTCTCTTTATGACACACTTACTGAAGGGATCAAAAAACAAGATGCTTAATAGGTATAAATATTAAGTGGGAGCTCATAATACAGTCATGACCAGGGACGTGAATTATTTGAAATATATATACATATTTAAAATGAAAATACAAAATACCTATTTTTATTTTGTATTTGAAATACCTTTTGTCAAAATGCATATTCCATTTTATTTTAAATATAAATAAACATAATATTAGGTCCTTACATATGAAATTGACGTTTTGCCGTACTGGCAAATTTGAACTCAAATATCTTCTCTTTGGTTAGGAATTCCAAATCCAAATTTATACAGCTATTTACTCATGTATTTGTGTTTTGAAAATTATAATTCGTTTGTTTTTTCCTCAATTGTTTTTTTCTTTGCGTCACTCAGTTTACAAAATGAAAAACGGGAAGAGCGCGGTGAGGGACGAGGGACGAGGGTGCCACCGGGTTTCTACTGCGGTTGGTTTCTTTTTGAGTTTTGTCGTCGTTTATGGTTGTTCTTGTGTTTTGGCTTGAACTTTGGGTTTGATTTGTTGTGAGCTGCTCGCGGAATTGAGGAATAGCGTTGGGGGTATGTGGGGCTAGGGGGGTCCGGCAAAAGAAATCCAAGGGCGGGGGGGGGGGCCAAACGGGGCGGGCGGGAAAGTGTGCGACCTGCAGAACAAGCGCCGGGACGGGGCCGGAGACCAAAGGGAAGGAAGAAGGGGGAACGAGGGGGGAAGCGGGAGGCCAGCGCAAACCACATCCGAGGGAGCGGCAGCGGCGGGTGAGGGAGAAGACGGTGGAAGCCACGGGGAAGCGAAGGGGAAGGGGGAAAAAGCGGAAAGGGGGGGACCCGGTCACTAATTGATGAAGCAAATCAACAAACGCGCGTTACTGCTGCATTGCATACGCAACCAGCACAATAAGGGAAGGGATTTTAAATCCGAATCATTCCCTTTGATGAAAAGTGGATCTGGTACGATCATCGGTAGCGCTCATCGCAATGGCTGCCCCTGCCGAACCCAGGCCAAACCCATGCCGCAACGAAAATGACTCCAAAAAAGTTACTTGGTGACATGTGGTGGACCTAGTGCTGGTGTCGTTCACTACAGCTTTCTTAAAATAATCTGGCCAGACGATTACGTGCAATGTCTATTGTCATCACGGCAAACTCACTGATGGAAAGCTAGCTGCTAACAACAACCGCCGAGCTGGTTAATCCTCTAGGCCTGCTGTTCATGATAACGCTAGACCAACCACTGCACACCGACGTGGCTACCAAATTAAGAGGAGCTTTAATAATTGAATGTCTAAATACATCCACCGTACTCTCCGGACCTTGCCCCAACAGATTACCATTTTTTTCGAAATTTGGATAACTTCTTGCAAAGGAAAAAATTCAACTCCGATGGGGCAGTCCAAACCGCCTTCAAAGATTTTATTGATTCCCGTCCGAATGGTTTTTTTAGTAAAGGGATCGATGAACTACCTATGATATGGCAAAAGTGCATAGATAGCAATGGTACATACTTTGATTAAATAAATATATTATAATAAAAAAAAATCGGCTTTATGTTCCTCCCATACTAAACGTCAATTTCATATGTAAGGACCTAATATTTTGTATTTGTAAAATGCAAAATGCTTATCTTTAATTTTTTATCTGATACTTTGTACCTTTTACACATTTAATTTCATCGAACATTACTTTTTTATGAACGCACCCAACGTAAGGGATGCCGATATAAAGACCAACTCTCTTCTGTAGCTAGTGATAATGCCAACAAATATATCTGGAAACACTGCAATAATTAAAAGATGATGACAATAGATTAAATTCCTTGAACGATATCCTACTGTGAAAATTTTTTTCCTTAAATAATATATAATACTTGTTAACCAAATTTTGTTCTTATTGAATGACTATTTTCATTTGGTGGAATGATAATGAGACCACACAGACGGAACATGAAAGATGAACTGTTTGAACAAATATTAGTGTTAAAATCAGCAAAATTTAATGTATTTTATTTGAATAAAGGTAAATGAATAAGTAAAAATGTATTTTATTTGAATAAAGTTTTACGTAGATCAAATACAAACACACAGTTACTCAACACAGTAAAGCTCCGTAAAAGCCATATATTGAGAGGCGAAAAGTACTAGATTCTTCAGCTCATAATGAAGGGGAAGATTGAGGGTCGGAAGGAGGCGGCAATCCTGGCTTCGAAACATCCGAGACTGAACCGGGATAAGAAGCGTGGAAGAGCTGTTCCACACTGCCCTGGACAGGAAAACTTTCTCCCAGATGATCGCCTACGTCGGGGGGACCCGACAGGGCACATGAAGAAGAAGAAGAAAGGTGTTTTGTATTTAAATATGTACTTTTTATAAACTATTTTCCACATCTCTGGTCATGATCTTTTGTCAGTTGCCACATTTAACAGATTGTCATATTCATATCAGGTGTTCAGCCGGTCTGTAGCGGCGCTCCTGAAGATCCACGGAGGCTGAAGCATCGACAAGAAGGCTTTGCAGACAGCGATCTTTGTAATGCTTTGAGTAATTTATTTGAGAGCGTAAAAGGAAACTGAGTTCAGCCTAAGTTAGTGAGTGAATATCGGTGTTCAGTTACCGCGGAATCTATTAATGTGCTTTTTAGAATGAGGCCTTCAAAATCTTAAATTTATTAAAGATTTTAATCCTGTTACTAGAAAAACGTCTGTCCCACCTTCTCACATTAGCCCCGTAAGATCTCCCACCGGGAGACCCACACCTTGGTAAAGCTACGGAAGCATCCGAAATTCCTTTCGCTACTGACCAGGAAGTCGTTCGCTGGTCGGCGTCCTGTTACAATCAGTCCATTCTCAATAAGACCATCTAACATATCCTCTCTCGCATCATTCAGAACCACACATTCCCAGAGGATATCTTCCGGCGTCTGGGCCACATGGCTGCATACACACCACGGGTCAGCAGAGAGTGCAAGATCAAAAAGCTTCGACTTGAACTCTCCGTGGCCCGATAGCAACTGCACTGTATAATGGTCCAGCGCCGCAAAATATCCTCTGCCCTCATCCTTCACGGCCACTCTCGGGAAGAAGGAGTATGTCCATCCTCCGGTTGTGGCCGTGTCCCATCTTTCTTGCCAAATCTCATATGAAATTTCTCTCAGTCTCAGACCCAATGCCCTTAACTGCTCTGTGTCCGAAGGTCCGATGGTCCTGCCAAAGTAGCAGACCTCCAGGCCCCGTCTCAGCCTTTTTCGGGCGGATGATTCCCTCACCTCAATGTCCGCAGGGAGCACCCCCGCCAGCACTGGGAGGGCGGCACCGGACACAGTCCGATAGGCCCCCGTCAGCGCAAGAAGAGGTACCCGCTGACCTCTGTTCAACGCACCCGCAACCGCCGCAGTCCCCAATCTATGTACCCATACTCACTTTCCCATTTCACTCAACTGCAACCGACATCCACTGCCGCCGCCGTGGGAGATGTCTTGTCAAAATTTTATTTTATTCTGTTTTTTTAATATTATTATTCTTGTTTATACATTGTTATGTTATGTTTATTATGTTATGTATGATGCTAATAAAGATAATTTCCTTGCGACGGGGGCTGTGAATGGTTGTGTTTGCGGCCATGCCCCCTCGCAAAGGTTTATACGACCCGAGCGAGGGAGCATGGTCCTGCATTGTAGTTGAAAAAAAAATGTCAACCTGGAGACGATTGAGTAGGACCGATATGGAAGCTTTTGCTCTTAGAACGGTCCTGGGTAAGCGGTGGGTACCATTCACAGTGTCCCACCTTCTGTCCGTAATTGGGTTAGCTCAATTAAAGAAATTAAATATTCGTCAAACAAACTTTTTCAAATAACATTTTGAATTTATTCTATCTCGAAGTATAAATAAATTGAACATTTATATTTCATGATTAGAAGCCAGGACGTATGCAATGTAAACCTTTTTATGTTTGGACATCTTTTATAATTACCATTAAATCCCTCATTATAACAAACATATACATAATTGTATCTATTCACCTATTCACTCTTAGGGCAAATTGTAAGGAAGATGAGGGCAATACGTTCATTGAAATCTTTTTTTCTTGCAATTTTGATAATGAAGATAAACAATATGGGGCTGTTGATCAACATTACCCTCAGAGTTCACCCACCTTCAATATTGTACCCGCAAAAAGGTCAAATCAGTGGCTGTTTTAGCAAAATCTACAAAGAAAAAATAGGAAACTGTAAAGAATAGCCAAAGCCATTACACAATCACGAACTTATTTCTGCTAGGACATGCGGTCCAAATACTTTGATTTTCCGTACTGTTAATACATCTGATAATGTTAATAAAATAACCAAGTCAAATTCTATAGACATAAAATGTGTATAATAATTTTATACTGTATGTACTTGAGTTTATTTTAAATAATCCCAATAATTCCGTGCGACTTCTGGTTGTACGCATTTTTAGATAAATATAATAATATTGGATCGTTGCCTCCGCAAGCTTCCCTCCCTTCCTGTTTCAGAGCCCCCGCGTGCGCGGTGAGTACTCGATCGCGGCACATCCGCTTACGTCATTCTGCTCGCGCAGCTTCCATCGGCCGGGCGCTTGTGAGTGATGAGACTTCAAAGTCCTAAAGTTTTGTATAAAATGACAACAAATTATTCTGGCATTGATTAAAAATGAAATTAAAAACATTTTCCAACCATTTTACTTAATTAATACCCTTAAACTTATATTTGATTTCACTTTGTATCCCGCTCAGGCGCTCGAATCTATTTCCGATCTTCCGGTAACCGAAGGTGAACATCAAATGTAAACACATTAATCTGTGGGTTCATTTTGTTTTATTTTACCTTATTTTATTTTACCTCTCATCTTATTTTACCTTGCTAGATATGTATTAAAAGAACAACTTTTCATACTAAACTCAAAACACACTTTGTAGGAGTAATCTTAAGGATTTTACAAATTAGTTATTTCAATGAAGAACGTAATTTTGACATTATTGTAGCTTTCTTGATTTATGTTTTTAGTTTTATTTCATAATTTGAACAAACGTGTCGAGAGACAGTTCTGAGGTCAAAAACACTGTGTGGTTAATCACACATTGAAGACTATGACATTGGTGAAATGGACATAGTGAGGAAATTCAAATTATTTTATGTCGTACCTATCGGATAATTAATAAGATAATTTGTCTATGCCCTCCTAGTGTCTATGGTCGGAAATCATTCGACAGACGCCATTTGCTCAACACACAACACGTCTCATCGCTCAACCTCCTTGGAAGAAATTAGAACCATGAACCGCGCTGACCGAGATGTTCCTGCCGTCAAGGCCGAGCCAGGGTCTGCAGCCGGGAGCGGCGATGAGGGAGCAGGCGGCGGAGCGCCCTACACGGAGATAGAGATATCGTATCCAGACATCAAGCAGGAGTGCTCGGAGTACTCCAGGAAGGCCGACCAGCGCGCCGGTGAGTAGGCTATTCAATATTAACTTATTTGGATCGTGTGAAATGCTCGCCCCTGATTTACCGTTAAGATGAATAAATTGATTGTACTTGTAATCGAGTCCCCTGATTTCAACATATTTGAGTAGCTCTTACTTAGTGTTAATAAAGTTATTCGTCTTTTAGTATTTGCAAACTTTGAAATTAACCATACATTTTGACATTTGAGACATTTTATCTATGGTTAACATCAGGTTTACTAAAACCATAGATAATAGGGAAGTTTGTGTCTATAAAAAAAATGTAAATTACGATGCTTTTAATTGGATGAATCAATGGTTCTGTACATATCGAGGGTAGAAAGTCAAAAAGGCGTAAGTGATAATTTCGAACTTCACAGGAGGACAAAATAAAGTTCTGTCAATCTGATTTTGTCAATGATTCTTTTATTATTAAACGGTTTCCATATTAGTTTATCCAATACACATACTGAAATCAATTTAAAATAAAAGAAATATTGACAAAATATTATTTTGTCCTCCTGTAAAGTTCGAAATAATCACTAACGCCCTTTTGGCTTTCTAGCTACGATATCCAATGTTTTCTATTGACGTTAATCATCAAATTTTCATTTTTTCTTCCAACTCGAAGTAAACTCCAAATGAATTGTTATATTTTCCATTTATTTTATTTTATTTGCAAATTCTTTGAATACAGTCTCACGCGGATTATGATTCGCTAAATATCCTAACATTTAGAATTCTTGACATATGATTTCATTCATATACATGGACTCGTTTGGTGAAATTAAACTATAGAAGTAAGTAAACAGTTCACTTCAATAAACCATAAGGCGAACGAGAATTCAATCAACTGAATGAATCTTATCATTGTCAACGCCTACAAACCTTTTAAATGGATGTTTCCATTTAAATACATTTTTAAATAAGCGAAGCTTTTATTACTAATATAGGAGAGCAGTATTTATTTCGTGTTGACTTCTTGATGCAAGTACAGCCCAAGGTGGAGTCCAGGAGACAGGCGACTAACTCTCCAGCCCTGTTGTTTCATTTTAATATTTTTGATTCCTGAACTGGGTTCCAGCAATGTAAGATCAGACCTGCAAACGGTGTATATATACAGAAAATATATCAGGGGAAGGGGAAATGTCATTCGCCGGGTCTCAAAGAAAAACTATGCAAAATTTGTCAAACGGTGTAGATTTGTACAGATAACATACAGATATTGATTTTTATTGGTAAAGAAGATGGAATAAAAGTCAACGCATTCTCACATATTTTCTACTATGGAAATGTACTACCAAACTTTTCACGTTCGCTCACCATAGCAGATTATTATTGCAAAAATAAAGAATTTGTGGATATTTTTAGTCAAAACTTCACAACTTATAGGAAAAACGTGTTGACTTTTATTTGAAAATTATTTGTTATCTATAGAAAAACATTATCCAATAATTATCATCTCAACAATAAGCAACTTAACATCTGCACTCAAGTGAGGGATCTCGGTGTCATCTTAGATTCTTAATTAACATTCATTCCACATATGGAATCGGTAATTGCTAAAACCTATCGACTCCTTGGTTTCATTGCCAGAACGACAAATCTATTTCAATCACCATTTAAATTAAGAACTTTATATTTTTCATTTGTACGCAGTCAACTGGAGTTTGGATCATTAGTCTGGAATACTCATTATTCTACGTACAGTGAGCGATTTGAAAATATCCAACACAAATTTCTCAATAATTTAATTTTCTCTTCCCGTTTAGAATTAAACTCATACACAGAAAGCGAGCGTTATCATAAAATCCCTCCTCTATCACATCGAAGACGTATACAATATCTGCGTTATCTTTATAATCTTAGTTTGTAGTTTTGTGGAAACAAATATGTTCCTATTGAAATAACTCTGGTCAAAAAACGGGTGACAAATAAATGTTACATTATTTGGGCTTTTATTATCTATAATTATTACACTCAATGTCTATCTGTTCTCCATATAAATTAATCTACATAAGTGGACATATCTGACACGAATATTGCATCCTTTTTTTAAGTACCCTGCGGAAAACAAAGGCACCATTTCCCTTCCCCCCTTTAAACCCACTTAGGCCCGGTTGTTTCAAGTTCGATCAAAGTAAGCGGCCGATAAAAGCATAGATTTTTACGAAAACGGATCGTCTGATTGGTGGAGAACGTAAAAAATCTATGTTTTTAAAGAACGCTTACTTTAATCCAACTTGAAACAACCGGCCCTTAGGCCCGGTTGTTTCAAGTTCGATCAAAGTAAGCGTAGAATTTAAACTCAAATTTTTATTACTTTTTTCAAAAACGGGTTGTTTCAACTCGGATTAAGCGAAATCTGTCAGAGAATTCTGAGCTGAAATTTTAGATTAAACTCTCGGTTAGAAACGCACATGCGAACTGCGCAATGTAATCGACATCTGTCAATAAAAAATATTTTTATTAATTTTTCGACATTTTACATACAAAGTTTCGAAATGTACAATATTATGTAGGGTGACACAGGCTTTTCTGTCGATCGACTGATCCTACAATATATCCTTAGCAAGAGAATTAATTTACTCAAACCTCGAACAACACTTTTTTTTCAGAAGAAATTGGTTTTTCCGCAACTCTAAATGAATATTACCGCAGGGCATTGTCGACAATATTTTTTTTCAAGGTTTCTATTTCACTCGGGTTTTGATAATTTTATATTTATATCGATGAAAGGTGCGTAGGTGATGCATGTGGAATACTGTTTCTTGGACTGCGGATAGGGTCAGCCATTACCAGAGCAATGGCTCCTCAGACCACATTTTAGTCAGCCGAAGAACACTTTAAAAATCAGAAATATAATTGTTATGTCCAAACAAAATATCAAGTTACGACAAACGGTACTAGGTACCAGATTTGGTAATTGCTATATTGTAGGAGACCGGGACCATGCCCTCAAACCATATGCACAGCAATTTTTAATGCTACAATGGGCCTGAAGGCCCAATTTTAATTGCGGTCCGACAAGAACACCTAGATGTTAATGAAATCAGAAAGATGTATTGCGACCTCACCGGGAATCGAACCCGGAATTCTCAGTATGCAGAGCCACTGACATGGCCACTGGACTACGAACTTCGATGTTATTTACCAATGTTGTCGCATGGTTTGGTCATGTGGAACTGATAAGCAAAGAAAGAATGGTAAGGAAAATTGTTTGTCGAAGGCAGCAGAAGCAGAGGACGTCCGCGGAATATTAGTAATAAAACAATATATTCGGTGTATGAAACTATTTTATATTATTGTATTTTATAAACCTAGCTATCTTGTATTTTATATACCTACCTATTGACAGGAAAATTAATATTTTAATAAAAAATACAACTTATAATTTAATTAAGCCAGATCTCTTTTGGCATTATGGCTTTCCAAAACAACTTCGTGAATTTTCTGCCGATTCTTCGGATCGTTGGGTTTTGAAAATATCTAACTGAACCACATATAATTTATTCTGCATATCAGTCGTGGGCTTTGAATTCGCTTTTCTTATTACCTGCAAACAAAGAAAAGGTTATAAAGAGAAAGACTAAAGAAATACAATACTGATCAAATAAAAACATTGTTCTAGCAAACACTAAATAGGTAGGAAAACATTTTTTCGTCAATAACTAACCTTCCTGGCGCATTTCATCATACTCTCGAATCTACTTCGAAAATCTGTTGACAGTGCGCATTTAGGCGGGAACAAAGCCACAAAACATTAAATTAGTTGCGTAATGCGGCCAACTAGTCTCCTTTCATCTTCTTGTGGACATCTTCAGACATTATTTAGTAAAACAGCATTGTTGATGATGTGGACGTCATGTATCGAAACATTTGCGTGCTGTCAAATGAAATTTTAATGATGGGATGCCATATGCAAAATTATTTTGGCGTGCATTTACTGCATTTGTCTACGATTTTTAGTTTACTCAATTGCAACACCCCTAATCCGATATTTGACTGATTTTTTGGTTTGAAACAACTCTTTCTGCGAGATTTCGCGAGACCTTGAGGTTAAGCTCAGTTTAACCCAGAATTTCCGCTTACTTTGATCGAACTTGAAACAACCGGGCCTTATTCTCTCAGATTTAAATGTTCTGCACTACAATCTTAATTTGATACTTTTTTTCAAAATTATAAAATGAAACTCTTCCCCCAAACTATCCCCCTCTCCCGATACTCCACCATTATAAATGATAAATTAAAGGGAAAGCAAATCAATTATTTTTGTTTGCATAGTTTTTTTAATCGAGAAGTTTGTTGTAGCCTTAGTGGACAAACCTAGTAATCAATGATTTTGTTTGCTTTTAAAAAGGTTTTCAATGCGTTACCTTAGTGTTCTGTATATTTCGTGTTAATTTTTTATTCTGTATATTTATTGTTATTTTTATTAATAGGATGCACACAGTACTAGAGTAAATGTTTCCTTATTTGAGCGTTACGAACATAAAAATTCCAGAACTGTGTTAACATTTTATTCATACGAAAATTATTAACATTTCAGATATCTTGAGAACACAAGATTCTTTTTCGAATGATCCAACAATGACTTCACCTGCCCTTGGAAAGCAACTGGAAATGAAGACCATTTCCAACCCTAAAAAATCCTCAGGCGAAAATGCGCTTACTCCCGCTGGTAAAAAGGCATTCTCGTGTTCTCAGTCCCCATACACGAGCAAGCAGAAGGCATCGTTGAGAATTCACGAGGTGTCACATACTCGAAGGAATATTTTTTCCTGTTCGCAGTGCAATTATTCGTGTAATCATAAGTGGCACTTCCAGAACCATGTGCTTAAAAGCACACTGGAGAAAAACCGTTTTCATGTTCACAGTGCAGTTATTCGTGCAGTCGGAAATCAAGATTAAAAACATATACCCTTATACACACTGGAGAAAAACCATTTTCATGTTCACAGTGCAGTTATTCGTGCAGTCGGAAATCAAGATTAAAAACATATACCCTTATACACACTGGAGAAAAACCATTTTCATGTTCACAGTGCAGTTATTCGTGCAGTCGGAAATCAAGATTAAAAACATATACCCTTATACACACTGGAGAAAAACCATTTTCATGTTCACAGTGCAGTTATTCGTGCAGTCGGAAATCAAGATTAAAAACATATACCCTTATACACACTGGAGAAAAACCATTTTCATGTTCACAGTGCAGTTATTCGTGCAGTCGGAAATCAAGATTAAAAACATATACCCTTATACACACTGGAGAAAAACCATTTTCATGTTCACAGTGCAGTTATTCGTGCAGTCGGAAATCAAGATTAAAAACATATACCCTTATACACACTGGAGAAAAACCATTTTCATGTTCACAGTGCAGTTATTCGAGCTATCATAATTCGAGCTTAAAGGAACATGTGCGTAAGCACACTGGAGAAAAACCGTTTTCATGTTCACAGTGCAGTTATTCGTGTAATCATAAATCGAGCTTAAAGGAACATGTGCGTAAGCACACTGGAGAAAATCCGTTTTCATGTTCACAGTGCAGTTATTCGTGCAGCCTGAAATCAAGCTTAAAAACACATACCCTTATACACACTGGAGAAAAACCGTTTTCATATTCAGATTGCAGTTATTCGTGCATTCATAAATCAAGCTTAAAAACACATACCCTTATACACACTGCGGCTCAGGGCACCCACGTGCGCGGTGTGTACCGATCGCGGAATATCCGTTTACGTCATTCTGCTCTCACAGCTTTCGTCGGCCGGGCGCTTGAGAATGATGAGACTTCGAAATACTACGGTTTCCCATAAAATAACAACAAATTTTGTTAACATTGAATAAAAATTAAATTAAAAACATAAAACATTATACTTCATTAATACCCAAAAGGACCAATGCTATTCATTATTTCTGGAAAACTTTTGCCGATGATACTGCTATTGTGATAACTAATGGTTCATGGGAAAAGACAATTATAAATCGATTTCAAGACAAAATTTCGACTGTAATTTTTTATCCCTAAATGCTGAAAAAACAGCAGGTATACATCCCTTTCTCATTAAACCTACCCAATATTCCAAACGATATAGTTTGAAAAATACATAGTCCTAACTGCCACAGTGAAAACTGTTGCTCTATGAACTGTGACAAATTGATGAATTCTGTTAAGTACTTGGGTGTTTTTATAGACCAGCAATTGAAATGAAAGAATCATATAAACATGATTGTGAATAGAGTATGGAAAATGATAAGTCTACGCAACATATTGAAAAATTAATCACTTAGAACATTAAACGATGCTTTTATACAATCCGTATAATAATATGGAATAGTACATTGGGGGGGCGGGGATCTTATAAAAGTAATTTACAAGCTCTTAAAATAACTCAAATATTGTTAATATATAAATAAATTTAAGCATTAACTTTGTGATTAGACATTATAACAGTGTTTGTTAAATTTGTACAAACCCCTACCAGATTTTAGGCCTACCAGTTTCGAGACATACCCGTCTCTTCGTCAGGACCAACTACGTTCATAACACTATAAACCACAACCATAGTACTGTTAACCTTTCACCAATATTTATCACAACACGCATGTGATGATGTTTTGGTGTATAGTGTTATGAACGTAATAGTGAAGTGTTGGTCCTGATGAAGAGACAGATACGTCTCGAAACCGGTAGATCTAAAATCTGGTAGTGGTTTATACAAATGTAACTAACACTCTGTTAACTTAAAACTTTATTATCATAGTAATATTTTAAAAATCTAGAACCTTCCCTTCAGATCTACTTTTCAATGAAATTAATCTTCCAAAATTAGACAGATTATACAAAAACGCTTCAATAATACAAATACATAAAAAGACATTCATTTGACATAATATGAATAAACCGCAAATTCATAATCTCATATCATAGCCAAAGAGCTCAAATAATAGGATGTTTAAACATTCACAAGTACAATAAAACAACCACGCAACACCATTACACTTATCTAGGTATTTAATTTAAAAAAAAAATGTTTTTCATTTTTAACAATACTTCGAAATATCGTCAAATATTTTTTTAGTTTATTACTACTCTGGTTAAACTGCAAGCCTGGCTATGGGAGCCCGTTGAAGTGACAACGAAGTTGTTCGGAAAAATAGAACCAAAAAAAATTATGCATCAAAAAATATTGCATCAATTACGAATCATTTACTTGAAATTATCATCTCTTTTTCAAATAATATTTTCGAGCAAATATTTTTACATAGACTATTTATTTATGGTTTTTGTGTTTAATTTGTAGAACTGCATATATATTTTTAGCGAAATTTAAAATAAATTAAATTGTAATAATTAATTAATGAAATTTAAAATGAATTAAACTTGAATAAATATTATTATTAGTGAAATGTAAAATAAATTAAATTTTAATAAATATTATTATTAAGTTCTGCGGGTTAACTATTTATGGTGTGACAGCTGTTTCGGCTTTCAAGGCCATTATCAAATAAAAAATGATCTTTTCTCCACTTCTCAATATGTTTAAAAAACCCAAAATCAAGGCCATAATTAAAAATAATATTTATAAATAACAACTAAAGAGAATCACTTACAGAAAACGGGGAATTTCGATAACTAAGCACAGCACAGAATTTCGTAAACCGAGGCACCCATAACGAACATTAAATATAGCCCTTCAACAAAAATATCTAATTACTCTAAAAATAGTTAACCCGCAAAACTTAATAGTAATATTTATTAAAATTTAATTCATTTTTAATTAAATTAATAATAATTATTAAGGTTTAATTTAATTAAAATTAAAAAAAATACATATTCTAAATTAGAATGAAAACTATCTCGCCATTTTAAAATTTATTAATATCTCTGCTCCATGTAAAAATGAAAATTCTTAAAGTTATTCTTCTTCTTCTTCTTCTTCTACCCCTTATGCTAATGGTCGGGGTCCCAGCACCGCATAGCAGGTTCCAACTTTTCCTATCTTGGGCTTCGCCCTCTCTGGACCCTGCAATGGGGTCCGAAACGTCGGCCAGAGAGGTCAGATATACAGGCACAACAACACAGAAAACTACACACAGAACATTCTGAACGGCCATGAAAACCTGAGAACACTATTTGAGTATTTCTGATGGCCGTACACTAGGGTTGGCCTGAAAGGTGATTAATACTGCCAACTCTGCTCGCTGGGTGAGCTCCTCTTTCTGTACTGGACAGTAGAGGGATCGAGCCACCTGGCTTGCGGCTCCGAGTGTTAAATAAAACAATATAAACCAGCGAGCCCTACAGTAGTCGCATGTAATCTGTAACATTTGAGATCTCACAATTTAATGTCTATATTTTGCCGTACTAGGTAGGTAGCGCATTCTGTTTAGAAATGTGTTTGGTCAATTATATGTTTTTATTTATTTTCATAGATGGCGGTAGTGTGCCGCAGTACATATTTTATGAAAACTTTGAATAAATATTTAAAAATAATCACATAAATTACGTAAAATTTGAGGATGTAAATCATTAAGAGTAGTTATTGTTTACATTAATGTAAAAAAATTAAGTATTTATTGGATAGTTTCGTAGATATAAGCCAAAATTTGTTTGACAAGTATTTCAATCGTTTAATTGCAATGACCAATTACGGACAGAAGATGGGACAGACGTTTATTTAGTTACGGGATTAAGTTACTTTATTACTATGTTACTGTTTAATTAGGTAACTGACGATTAATATAGCCATTTATGTGGTCATAACTGCTTGTTTGTATTTTGAGCTCCCACTTGGCAGATCTTACACTACCCTCCTGTTCAAAAATAATGTTTATATTAACCCTTAACCACCCAGCATATATTTTTGTTACACAACCACCTGTCATACGTCTGTTGGACTCCCGAATAAAATAATTCACAATGGTAAAATTTAGTAAAGAATGGTTTTGTTTTTAATTAAAATTCTATTGAGGAACATATTAAACTCTTAATTAGAAAAGAAGGCACATGAAAATCAGCATTTTTTTTCTTTTTATCATAAATAATTGTCAATACCTCTTATTTCAGGCTTACAAACGAATAAATTTGAAAAATGAGATCCACAAAAATTATCATGCAAAATAGGAACTTCTTACAACTTTTTTTTGGTGTTGAATAATTAGCAAACATAGAAAAAAATTAAAATTCTCCATAAAATCACAAATTAAATAAAATTGCAGGCTCTTAATACATAGTTTTTCACGTCAGTGAAAATACAACATGTTTGAGCATTCAAGGCAAATTGGTGCTAAACATTCGAAACACATGTATTTCGTATTGCGTTTCTTTGTGTATTTGCAAGTTGAACAGTTTTTACGAATCGCCAACATTTCTTCAGCACTACTGCTACATGGAACTGCTGATGGAGTGGTCACGTTTCTGTGGAGGATACGTTGAATTTCACATTATTGCAATTTCACATTGCATTCGTCATTAAAAAAATGCTGCCAAATATCCAGTGAACAAGACAAAGAATTAAGCTCACTCTGATATGCTGGTTTTTTATCTTCTCTTCCCTCCACTATATTATACTGCAAAGTTATCAATCATAAAAACGGTGGGGCAGATGACCAACAAAAGTAATTCCTTTCAAAATAATTTTTCTTCCACGGTCTCCATCGAAATTCAGATCATCATCTTCAGATGAAAACTCTTCGTTTCCACGTAAAATTAAAGACAAAAGATGTTGGGATGGAGAATTTTCTTTATCACCTAGTACAGTTGGCTCTTCGGATTCGGAATCAGACGCAGAACTTTCTTCCAATACATGATCTAGCCCAACATGATCATGACAGATCTTGTTCCAAACACCGCTCGATATTAAAAGGATCGAGATCGCTTAGAAACGGACGGTGTGTATAGACTCGATTGTCAAGACTGCGATAAAGTATACGTGGGGCAAACGGCGCGTACCATTTCCAAAAGGGTCAACGAGCACAAACGGGCATGCAAACTCGGTCATCCTGAAAAATCAGCACTGGCTGAGCATTTTCTGGATACCGGCCATCATTTTGCATTCGAACCGAAAATCCTTGGAAAGCCTATGAGTCACCATGCGCGTCTTATCAAGGAAGCACTAGAAATCTACAAGCATCCGATAAACATTAATAGAGATGATGGTCTCAAATTAAAAACATCTTGGTATCCGGCGCTTCAAAGTCATTCCCGTCGCAGACTCCGCAGAGATAGTGATCAGACAACAGATGAATCATACATACAACACAATACAAACACATCATGACTTCGGCACGGTATTGCAAGCCGATACTTAACCACAACACCAACATTCAAGACAACACATCAGCCCTGATGATGGACCCTGCAATGGGATCCGAAACGTCGGCCCGAAAGGTCGTAACAACACGGCATAATACCCCAGTAAACACAAACTTGATGATCTGTAAAATTGGTTTTCTTAAACCCTCCCCAAGACCTTCAAATCCCTCAATATTTCATTGTATACAATATTTTCTGTACAATAAACCAGGCTTAATAGAAGTCACGTCAAGTCTTTGAATACATGCGTATATTTACACCTGGGCTAAAAGAAACGCTTTTTAATAATCCACTCATGGTTTGGCAGAAAAAATAATTTTGACAAAAAACTAAAACACCATAATTCGATAACGCTAAACAAAGAATTTTATCATCTTCTGTAAATCTATGACCGTGTTGATTTTTTCTTTGCTCCCTCAATTGGCAACGCATAAAAGTGGCCGTGGGATTATTGACAACTTTTGTTTAGGAAACCCACCAGCATGAGCTGATTGCATCCAAAGCATTCCAGCGTCCATTTAAACGCATCTTCTCGCTTCGCATTTATGCATTTCTTGTGCATATATTTTTCATTAGGAGTTCGACATGTAGGTACAGCGTAGTTGAATAACTGAAAATTTTCAGGATCATGTTCAAATTACTTCAAGGAAAAGATTCACAGATTATTTTTGTTCTTTAACTGATTATGAAAGCCTCTTAAAAGACCAGATTTTTTTGGCAAAATGGATTCATGTGATACGCTAAAAAACTTTACATTTCAATTCTGATTCTTGTTATGAATAATAATAACATAATAAAAATAATAATATGATAGTAAATAATTAGTTTTATAATAACTAATATAAAGTAATAATTACATGGTATGTGACATCAGTTCCATTATTTGTCATTATTTTACCAAAAGTATTTGTATATCTGTTTCTTTATTTCCTTGGTAGATTTATTGCTTTTTAATTACTGCAATTTCCAGCCAGCCACCCTTTATGCCTAGTCATAAAGCTATATTATGCAGGTACCTACCTCACTACTAGCAGAAAGTGATCACAATAGTCAAAAATTATTTCTTACCAAGGATACAAAATTTTACAGAACAATCTTATTCAGTACTTCCCGATGCACATATCTTTATAAGATTTGGTTCCAGAAGGCAATTGAATATCCAACGTTTCAAATTCTTTTATCGTTTCAGCATCTAGAATCTAGAATATTGAAATAATCAAATTTATCGGCATCTTAAAAGATTTCTTAATATCCAATCTAATAACAAATAAGTAAACCTAAGGCAAAAACTTCAATGCCAATGAAAAACTACAATGCCTGAAATTTTGCAAGTAGGAGTGTTTCATCTTCAAGAAAGAAGAATAATTATCGATACCCTTGATGATGTCATCAAACTTGACGTCAAGAGTAAAAATACGTCAGTAAAACACCACTTAAATGCATTGACGTATTATAATATAGACACGTTAATCCCATATTAGCCGGCTTTCATATGTAGCAAACATATCATTGAAAGAGACAACAAATCACAGCACACTTATTTATTCTGCGTGTAGACAGAAAAATCAGGTAATTTGAAGTCGCGGTGACTGAAATAACATACTAATTCTTACAATAGTGTACGATACTCTGTTCCTTTTTCCCGGGACTTTTTTCGGCGTAACTTCGCGCCCGATCACAAAGAAAGTCCGTTCGATAACGAATGCAAGAAAGGCAATTACCTTATTTTTGAGTTGCCAAGATTTCACGCTTGTAAGGTATCTACAGTTTAATATATCATTGCTTAAATGTACTTTATTAAAAATGATTCCCTGATTACTATTTGGTGCCTCACGTGTGACATATCATTTACGAATTGGGAATCTTTCATCTGAAGTAAAATAATGCAATGAGATAAATAACTTACTCAACAGTTCAATTGTGTATCCCC
>JADDOH010005852.1:0-20278 GCA_016648135.1 Agrypnia vestita
TATAAATAAATTGGACGCATCGAATTCACTGCGATTATAAGTGACTAAAATTGAAATTGTAATGTGTATAAAAAAATATATGTTACACGTTATTACATGTATAAGTTAACAGCAGTTAGTAATGAAATAATATTGTCTCTTTAAGTATAAACTTTATTTTCACTAGACTATCATTGAATACGTCAACCATATCACCAAATTTATTACCAGTTTTTAATATTCTACTGAATACAGCATTTGACAGATAATTGGTACTGGAATTCTGGCGATGAAATGTTACAATTTGTAGAGTTCTATGTAAGGACGGGATATTATAGTTGATACACGCTACAAGGTCAGGGCTGTCCAATATATTATTTATAATTTTGTAAAGAAGAATGAGCAATATTCTAATTGGCTCCGGACCAGAGATGTGTATAATATTTTAATACTTTCAATTGATTGAAATGGGCGTGATGTTCTAAAAATAAATCCCAGCAATTTTAGAGACTTACAAGTTATCGCATTTATATGGTTAGTAAAAGTATCTAAGTTTTGAGTCGAATAATATTTATATTAAAATCATGGATACTCAATGTCTCAGTTTGATGTAAATGTAAAATCATACTTTGTTGTTCCAGGATATGTTGTAATGAATTTTAGTACACGTCAAAAAGCAAGTAACGTAGAAAATTTTTCAAACAACTCGTCGAGCGTCAGCCTTCCAGAGGCCGACGGTGGACATGGCAGCGTGACCAGAGCCGCTGGCAAGCGAGACCTCGGCTCAGCAACCCGGGAAGTTCAGCTTAAAGCCATGTATTCACTAGGGGACAAATCGCGAAACATTCCGCTCGACATGTCGCATCAACATCTACGCTCATGTTTCGGGGACAATGACGCGGTCATTTGACGTGTACACACCGGGACTCGCATATCTTGTCGCGGAAATGTCATCCGATGAGGTTAAGGATGACAGCTGCGGTATCTCATTTGGCGAAAACGGGGTTCCGCGCAATTCGAAATGTTTTTTTGGGTCGCAATTTCAAATTAACGAGGGTTTACTGTAGTAAATTGAATATTATTAAAAACAAGGTCCTTTATGCAAATAATTATTGTTTTCCAGACGTCGCGGAAATATATCGCCCTATGAGGTTATGATGATAGCCGCGTATCTGTTTATGTTAATGAGTTTATCGAAAAGTAAGAGGAGAAAAAAGAGGAGATTGCGAAATTATTTACTGCAAAGAGAAAGAAGGACGGACATTCTATGCGATCTTCGATCGATACAGCTCGATGAGTTCAAGAACGATTTCGTTTCCCCGCATTGTCATCTTGACAGATACAGCGCATGCGTATTCACTTGTAAACATACCACGTGGTACTGACGCTCCGCGGAATGTTGCAGTGAGTACGCTCGGGTACCGTGCGCATGGCAACGTTGCCACGGCACGTAGAAATGCCGCGCTATGTTGTGCGCGAGGTCGCGGAACAGTGCACGACGTTGCAACGTCACGTAGACTCTATGCCGCGCGTGCTGTTGAGGGACAATTTGTCCCCTAGTGAATACATGGCTTAAAACATGACACACATGGCCAACGTGAATGCCAAATAATCTCATGTAGTCTGCTTAAATCTAACACATGCAGTTGTCAAGAAGTGTCATTTATCATTTTAATACTTAATGTAAGATTTAAGATAAATGGGTAATGGAAACCTTTCCTTCTTTGCTCGAAAAATATGAAAAACTAAAGGAGTTTCACTTCGGGAGCGCGCGATTTTTATCACGGGACCCAAATATCGACTAAATTTAAGGCAAAACTGCTTGACGTGGAATAAATAAATTGGTGGATACCTGATTTAAATAAATTTTAACATAATAACAACTGGATCATTTTAAAATTACATCACTGCAGTTTTTCATTATTAAAATTTTTTTTCCCTCAATGCGCAATGTACTAAAAGTATTCGAGCATTAACTCGTGCCTTGCTTATTTTATATCAATTTCCCAGTACAAAATCGCAACCAACAAAACAATTCTCCAGTGACAATGACGAACATTTACTGGACATTCTTCAAAGGAATATTTTGAGTCGCTTCTTTGCCTTCGATCCTCGATAACATATAAATATAATATCTACTTCATTAGAGTATCAAAATTGTACGAATCGTTGTTATTTCCGCCTCCAAAATTTAACACCATGACTTGAGTGGATAAAACGCTTATCGGACCAGTGCTTACATATTTATTATATATAGTAGATATAGAGAGAGATAGTAGAGATGAGAGAGAGGATATATATATATTATATATATATAGATTATATTATATATTATTATAATAACTAATACATGCCAGGAATTGGGTTTTTAATAATCTGAAATATTTAAAGTATTCAAATAGGTAGCTATTAAAGTAGTAAGAAAGACGTCGCTTCGTTTACCTGATCCTCTGATAACATATAAAATATAAATCTACTTTAATTAGAAATCAAAAATGTACGAATCGTTGTTATTTCCGCCCCAAAATTTAAAACAATGACTTGAGTGGATAAAAAGCTTATCGGACCAGTGCTACATAGTTATTATATATATATATAGGATATATATATATATATATTATATATATATAATACTATATATATATATATATAATACTAATACATGCCACGAATTGGGTTTTTAATAATCTGAAACATAAAGTATTCAAATAGCGTAGCTATCAAGTAGTAAGAAAATTTAAAAAAAATGTAGAAGCTTGTACTCGTGTAGTAAGTAGTACGCGGTAGACGTTATACTTCTTTGGCGTGATTATAATAATTCATGTTTATATATTGCTTAAAAATGTATATAAATATAATAATACGATGTCTAGGGAGATAATAAATATAACTGATAATACTTTAATGAAATTAAATTATTAATATTTGTATTTGAAGTGGTAAAAATGTAACTATTGGTTTGTGATGGCTAAAATAAGAGATACATGTCTTCGAATGATGTCTCATGACGATTCAAAGATATAATATGATGCGACGATCAAAAAAAGTGCCTACCCATTTTCATGTTTTCTCAATTTTCGGTTCCGTATTCAAAAGTTTTGAAACTATACAACTTTGACAACAGCATTGAATGTCGAATGAATGAATGTGTTTTTTGTTTTGAAAATGAATATCTGACAATCACGTTGTTTTTGAAAAAGCATCGACATTAAGGGTATGCGCGCTCTAGCGTTTTTTCGCCGCGCGGCAAAAAAACGCAGCGTAATGTCGCACCGCAGCGTTGTAACAAAGGGTTTTGAATTTTGAATCGTAGTGCGCGTATTTAGCGGCAAAAAAACGCTTCTTTTTGGCGCTGAGGTCAGCGGCAAAAAAAACGCATCTTTTTCGGCGCGCACTACGCGCTGTTTCGCTGTACCATATAATATTTTATGTGAAAGAACAATGGCTACAAGCAATAATTATGCTGATCTGGATGAAGATTTTAATATTGAAATGCTAATTACGGAAGTTGAGGGAAGACCACCATTGTATGATATTACTTCAAAAGAATATAGTGATAGAAACATTAAACATTTCTGAATGGAGTATTTTTATATGTGATAGTAGGTCCAACTAGTTTTAAAAGTTCATAAAAACATTCTTTATTTATTCGATAATATTGGAAGAATTTTTCGGGGTAATCGTTAAGTTCATCAAATATTTAAAAAAACTGCCCGTTGTTCAAATGATCAGCGGCATTATGCCGTAGTGCGCGCGCCTGTTGTTTTCGCCGCGCGGCAAAATGTCGCAGGTTTTTTCGCCGCGCGGCGAAAAAACGCTAGTGCGCGCGTACCTTAAAACGTAATCGTAATACACATCTAAAATCCTAATTCAATAACGATTTCCGATTTTCAAATCAATAACCAATTATTCGTCAGCTTTTGAATTGAGCATCTGTATGATTGGTACTTGATTCAAGATGGTCGACAATACATTATTTATATTACTGGAACACTAATTTCAAGTGAATTTTTTTTTGACAGTTTAAAGGATGCGCGCGTATTTCGCGGTCTCGCATTTCCACTACACACTTTTTCCCGCTACTTGCATTTCCGCTATAATTTTCGCGCACTCTGTGCGTACTCAACTTCCGTTACAATAAAATTGTTACCTTCAATGCGCAAAAACAAGATAACTTCAAAAAATTAAAGATTACATATTAGCAAGATAATACAATTAATAATAGAAGCTAAATAGATTTTTATTTTGAATATGTAAAGTATTCGAGCCATAAATATATCAACAGAGCTATATTGATTGCCTAGGCGGTGCAATCTATATATAGGTGAATTCATAATACAGTTAGTGCGCTGGGTAGCTACATAAAATAACTCACTCTGTCTTGAAACCGATGCAGCTGACACGACAGACAGGGATAATATTAGGTCCTTACATATGAAATTGGCGTTTTGCCGTACTGGCAAATTTGATCTCAAATATCTTCTCTTTGGTTAGGAATTCCAAATCCAAATTAATACAGCTATTTACTCATGTATTTGTGTTTTGAAAATTATAATTCATTTGTTTCTTCCTCAACTGTTTTTTTCTTTGCGTCACTCAGTTTACAAAATGAAAAACTTGAAATATCGCGTTATTTACGAGTACGAGTTCCACCGTGGCACCAGTGCTGCAGAAACGGCTCGAAGGATTAATGATGTGTATGGCGACGGTGCCGCAAAAGAAAACACAGTGCGTTTTTGGTTCCAACGTTTTCATTCTGGAAATTTCAACCTGCAGAACAAGCCCCGTGGACGGCCGGAGACCAAAGTTGATAATGAAGAATTGAAGGCTATTGTGGAAGCGGATCCATAGCAAACCACATCCGAGTTAGCTGCAGGCTGCGTGTTAGTGATAAAACTGTTTTAATCCACTTGAAGCAAATTGAAAAGGTGAAAAAGCTTGAAAGGTGGGTACCTCACGAATTGAGTGAAGCAAATCAACAAACGCGCGTTGACTGCTGCGTTGCATTACTCAACCGGCACAATAATGAAGGGATTTTAAATCGAATCATTACTTGTGATGAAAAGTGGATCCTGTACGATAATCGGAAGCGCTCATCGCAATGGTTAAACCCTGCCGAACCAGCCAAACCATGCCCCAAGCGAAAATTGACTCCAAAAAAGTTACTTGTGAGCGTTTGGTGGACTAGTGCTGGTGTCGTTCACTACAGCTTTCTTAAATCTAGCTAGACGATTACGGCAGATGTCTATTCAACAGCAACTGCAAACCATGATGGAAAAGCTAGCTGCTAAACAACCGAGGCTGGTTAATCGCTCTAGGCCACTGCTGCTTCATGATAACGCTAGACCACAAACTGCACAACAGACGGCTACCAAATTAGAGGAGCTTCAATTGGAATGTCTAAGACATCCACCGTACTCTCCGGACCTTGCCCCAACAGATTACCATTTTTTTTAGAAAATTGGATAACTTCTTGCAAAGGAAAAAATTCAACTCCGTTGGGGCAGTCCAAACCGCCTTCAAAGATTTTATTGATTCCCGTCCGAATGGTTTTTTTAGTAAAGGGATCGATGAACTACCTATGAGATGGCAAAAGTGCATAGATAGCAATGGTACATACTTTGATTAAATAAATATATTATAATAAAAAAAATCGGCTTTATGTTCCTCCCATACTAAACGCCAATTTCATATGTAAGGACCTAATATATAATGAGTGAGCACTGCACGTTTATGAAAGGAAAATTTTTGAGTGTATCTTTGGCCTAGTTTTGCCTTGGATCTATATTTACTAATAGCTATAATACCTTCAATAACGTAGTACACTTAGTGAACACGGATCTTTGTTACTTCCGCCTCCAAAATTTAATGAAATCCTCGACTGATATCCAGAAACACAACGATACAAAAGTGTACAAAACGCTTATCAGAGCAGTACCTGCTGTGCTAGATTTTAGAAAATTAATTTCGGCGTAGAGCTCCTGCCGTAGACGCTGTAATAATAACAATGAGAAGTGTACTGGCGGTTTTTGTAATGAGGTAAGCGTCTCAAGTTTTTTTACTAAGTATAGGAAGACTTCCATGGTCAGGCTATACGAAGAATAAGACCGAACGGCGATCACCGAAGTCATTGCTGAACGCATGACCAGGCCTTGGAAAAGTTTCAAAGTAAAGTAAGTAAAGTTCGTTCATTTTTTCAATGCCACTTGGATTAGTATGAGTAATATTAACAAAAACTCGTAACATTATTTTTGAATAAACGATAGACGCAAAAAAATAAATATAAATATGTAGTACAAATCAAAATAAACAGATATATCAACTCACAACGTATTCAAAGACATTTATCTATTATTTTAACTAAAACAAACCAATAGTTACGTTTACAACTTCAAAAAAATATAAATAATTTAACTTCATAAAAGTGGTATCAATTATGTTTATAATTTCCCTAGACATTAATACATTAGGTAATATACATTTTTAACTAATATATAAATATCAATTATTACAATTACACCAAAAAAGTATGTACTTACCTGCCAATGACTTCTACCGTTTGTTTCTATTTTGTTTGTTTGTTATAATGCGATATCTGCTATTATTGCCTACAAACCAGGTCTAATCTCAAATATTCTGTACCATTCTGAAAATAGCAATATTGAGATGTCAGATCTTTATCCCAATCTTGACAGGCATGTATTATGTATATATTGCCGCCAATTTCGATATTTTAAGTTTGACATGTTTGAAATTAACGAATTCAATCAATCAGGAAGCTCCAATGCGTAAACAAACCTTAAGGTATTCAAAATTACGATTAATGAGCTTTCTAATTGATTGAATTCATTAATTTCAAACCTGTCAAACATAAAACGTCAAAAAAACGGCGTCACAATGTTATACCCATTGACGTATTATAATTATATCATTGGTTATAACTACAATAACTGTCAAGATACAGATGTAGCGTCTACTTTTTAAGTTTCCGAGAATTCGCGATATTTGGTTTTCAGTTCGTGCGAACTTCAGAGCTTTTCGAGAGTTTATTTAATTCTCGGATAAAGGACTGCCGGCATAATATTTGGTACATTATTCCTATTAATGCTCTCGTTAATGGGGTTGTGCAGAATATAATTCATACTTGACACGAGTAAATCATTTGAAGCATCAATTTGCCGCTGTTACGTAGGTACTCTGGTGATATTCCCGCTCCTAAAGTTGGCAGCCATGGCCCCGCCTGTGACTAACGTCGTATTTGAGCGCGAGCGCGCATGCGCACGGCGCGCGTAGGACAGGTTATGAATGCCGCGGCTGTTGTCACGCCAAAGTTTCTTCTAGAATAATCTTCAGATTCGGTCCATACAAACAATTGGCGCGCCGAAATAAGAATGCATGAGTAACGGCAGATAAATAAAGACGACATGATTCAGCTTAAGGTCGAAGGACCCGCTTCTAAAAATACCGATAGCCGATATATTATTTTGAGAAGTGGAGCACAATGTTTAATAACTCTCTTCTCAATGAATTTTGTCGGCGTACCTAATATATATTTTTATGCAATAAAATACTATTTTGCTCCCGTGGCGTCTGCTTGCTTGCTTGCTTTTCCCGTGGTCCAATCGAGCTGAAACTTTGCAAGCAGACTCGTGGCGACGATCAAGAAGATCTTTCGAATTTTCGTTAAAAAAATTAATAATTATAGTTTAATTTCGGATTTTTAGAAATTTTATCGGTTTTTTCAAATTGGTTTGATTTGTGTGTCGCGGAATATTTTTAAAATTTGAATTACTCCGTCGGTATACATAATAGGTACTTCACTACGAATGTCGAAAATCTAAATTGACTCGCAAATGTTTTTAGAATTTAATCTTCAAAGCATAGTGTCTTATCAAAGCTCAAAACATCTGACATTTTATAAATATATTAAATTACTGTAAGTTTAGTGTTATGTTATATGTTTTAATTCGTCTTTAATTGTTGTTATATTTTACTAAGAAAGGGAGTGTAATAAAAACATGGTTTTTATGGGTTACTTTTTAATTTCTTAATCCACAAATGCGGCAAAAAATTCGAAAATTTTTTTGTAAGTTCACTTTTACCTCGTATTATATTTTAACATTTATCCTCCCTGGGATTGATTACAGGATATCTTTCAGAAATCGAATAGGATTTGGAGATCCTACTGTTTTGGAGTCCTCCTGACCGTCCGTGAAAGTTATGCGATTTGGAATACATATTTTCGATCTAACAAATAATGCAAATATTTATCGAGTTTCCCAACGTCTTGTATTTCATTTCAGTATCACCATTCTATTTATTTATTTAATTTTATTTAATATTCATGGAAGACCAACAGCACAAAAAAAAAAGCATAGAAAACATTGATACAATATAGATGGCCAATTACAGGTCTCCACATTTAGAAATATGTCAGTAATGATAAATATTTATGATATACTAAGGCATATTAATTATATAGAAAGAAAGAATAAAAAATTCAAACAAACAGAAATATGTCAGTAATGATAAATATTTATGATATACTAAGGCATATTAATTATATAGAAAGAAAGAATAAAAAATTTAAACAAAAGACAAAGAAACTTAATTATTACGTGGAAAAAAATTCAGCACTCAAAATTTTTCTTAATCTTGTATGGCTGCACTCGAACAGATCAATATCCAATAATCTTATCAGTTTATTGAATGCACCGCATACCCTCAAGAAATATGAATTACGACGATAGTTGGATGAGGTAAAATCAATGTGAAAGACTGGGTTGTGTCTACGAGATCTACAGGGAACATGGAATTTTAGTCTATTTAATAGTTCAGGACAGTCGACGTTGCCTGATACAATTTTTAGTAAGTAAATCAATGATCAAATATTACAATACATTTTTAATTTGTTAGTGCTTACTTACTAAACTTTTAATGTATTAAAGTAATATGTTGTCTACGTTGTATTCGTGATACTGTTTTGATTGCTAATATCTACCGTAGGAAGATTACATATTGAAATATAATAATTTTCTTGTCTGTGTGGCTGTTTGTAATGTCCGTAACTTGCTGGAAATACGCTGAAATTACAACATAAGATAATGAGAGTGTGCCAACATGCAGAGGCAGCACGCAACAGCAACGGCTCACGCAACACGCAAGGGTCGCCCACCGAATTACACGATCTTCACATTTTTATATTAGTATTTTATTATATTGAATTTTAGGTTTAAGAGAATAAAGTCAATTTAAAAAACAAACAGTTTTCTAATAATGAATTTTCAGCTTCATAATTCTGCAATTATTATATCCGGTGATTTTTCATGGGTGTACGGCAGATGTATATAATATATACATAAATAACCAGTGACGTCACTTAAAACTTAGATCCCAATATGCGATGGAAAAAATTATTGGACTCCCAAACAAAATGGAAGCAGTCCTTAAGAATATGCGTATATTCGTATATCATTGTAAAAAATATGTGTATTATGGCTATAGGTCGACCACAATCAAAAGACCATTCCTAGCTTTGTCCGGTAAGAAGAAAGCGGGGGGAGAGTTGCCTGGCAAGCCCGTATTACAAGCCTCAATATGATATTCTAAATAAATATATATTTTTTAGTTTAATAAGGTTACTTACTTACTAGAAAAACTTCTTTTGTGTTCATTTTTTGCATCGTAACAACACACATTTTTTGCGCACATTCTTTTCAATGCGGTCTAGCTATAAGTGTTTTATCCATTAAAATAATATCAATAAAATTGCCACATTGTCTCTTATAATAATTAAATAACAGAAGCATGTTTTGGGAATTTATTTATTTTAGATACTCTCAACTGTTTCAGGTATTTTCACATATTTTCACGTATTTTGAGGGTATTTTTTTATAAATAAATACTTTTGTTACAGTAGGTACCCATAAAGTCTGGTCAAAATCTAACCATTGTAACTAAAATAATTTCATATTTTCAAAAATATTGGGATGACGATAAAAAGTAACTAGACGAAAACTCTTATTTTTTTAAATAGCGACATTCTTACTATTTTCAAACTAAGCTAAAAGCTTGTGCTATGAAAATAGGAATAACTTGCTGGTCTGGAGAGAGATTCGAACCTGCGACCTTTGGATCACGAGGCGAGAGTCCTAACCACAAGACGAATAAGCTACTCAAACTATTATTACATTATTTGTATTCAATCTAATACAACATCTCTATCGGCCTGCGTGAAAAAAAAATTTCTGCAAAAATTATTTTATTTAAAATATCTCGTAGAAAACTTGGCATGTGTTTCGTTTCCCCCTACACAAAAAAAAATCGGATTTATGATAGATTTAAATATGTGCGAAATCGGTTGAAAATAGTGTACTCGTCATTTCTGCAAGCGGGTCGTAAATCAGAAATCTTTATTAGCGTAAAGATTTTGTTTCCATAGATAAAACTGCGGTAACCTGATATTCCAAGCGCCGGGTGGGCATTTGTTGAATTTCTATCACTTGCAACACTAATCCTGCAAAATTGGTAATATCTATATGAATAAAAATCTAAATGTTCGTTTGTGCAAAATCGCTAATCGCTGAAAGCTGTTCATCGATCGCTTTGAAATTTTGGCACAACGTTGCATACGAATATGTTTTTGTATACCTACTTTGTTTTTATATACCTACTATTTATTTATATGAATTAAAGTGTAAATTTTGGATTGTCCAAAATCTTAAATCTTCTAAAGTCCTTCAACTATTGAATTTTTTTGAATTTTTGACACAACACAACGTTCCATTCGATTTCGTACAAATTATAAAAAAAAACGCCGGTACCTACCTTGATTTGAGACAAAATATTTATGACGATACCAAAAAAAAAACTGTTTTTACTGTTGTACAGCACCATCTGTTGGACGTAAAAGCAACACACACTATCCAAACCTATTAATGAAACTCTATGTCTGTCTAGACAGACGTTCTCTATACAAATTTACACCGTTTGTTCGATTCAACTCAAATTTTGTATACTTATTTCTTAGTATCCGGTGGGTAACACAAGCGACACTTCTCTCTTCCCCCTTTACCCCTTTCCCTCCTCCCGATATATTTTCTGTACAAATCTGTACCGTTTGACCGACCTGACCCTAATTTTTCATGCTTTTTATATAGGACCCGGCGGATAACATTAGCGACATTTACTTCCTCCCCCTATGCCATACTCCCCCTCCTGATATATGTTCTGTACAAATCTACACCGCTTGATCGATCTGACTCGAATTTTGCATATTTATTCTTTAGGATCCAGCGGGTGACTAATACAACTTTTTCCCCTCCCCAGGCTCTCACCTGATATATTTCCTGTACAAATGTAAATAGTTTATTTATCCGTTTATTCTTAAAGACCCGTTGTGTAAAAAAGGCGACATTTCCACCATCCCCTTTTACGCCTTCTGGTAAACATAGGGCAAATTTACCCCCCTGTACATTCCATCCATCCGATGGAGCCTTTGTTTGCCCTCACAATATTATTTTTAACTTAATCCTCAACCCGTGCATCGCCGGGTACGAACAGCTATTGTAAAATACAAAAATAATAAAAAGAATACCATGAAACAATTTTCATGTCGCAAAAGTGGCTTTCGTAAAGTAAACTGACTACCCCGTGTTAAAATGTTAAATAATGTATATAGCATTTCTATGCGTTCCATATTATCTAAAACACAAAATACATACTTACTTAAAACCGTCTTCCTCGAACGTTTCATCATTGGTTCAATTATTGTCCTCATTTTCCGTCTTTCGTGACAAGTATTTTAGCCCATCTAGAATTTTTCCGAAACTGTAGTTTTTTATGGGAAAGTAGGTATAGAAGTCTTTTGGGTGTACATTGGACTTATGACCTATCTTATGTTTGGCTTAAGTGATCACTTTACACAATGTAACATTCGCCATTTCCACCCATGATAGAATATACCACGCCTACCAATTTTTGGAAGTTGTGTATATTTGAATTACATGCCACACTTTATATATGCATTGTAACAACCTTTCCATGCGGCCTATACAAAGCCATTTTCATTCCCCTAAATCCCCACAGATGTCGCAATATACTTTTTCTGTGTAATAAAATTCATCCGAATTACTAACATCACACTAGGATACGCCAGGAAATAATAATAATAATGTCTCTGTGACATGAAATCCAGTACTGTTCTGAAAAATTTGAACAAACTTAAAAATATTCTAGAATTTTTCCACCTAGAACTCCGTCCCTACTAATGCAATATGGAACTTCACGTTGATCGACAAAATTAATAGGTAGGCTTGATACTTTTATTTCTGTAGTTGTAATAATATTTTTATACGTTATTCTTCAAGACCCGGCGGGGTAACAAAGGTGATATTTACCCCGCTCCCTTTACTCCGCCCCTACCCCTGACGTATTTTCTGTACAAATCCACGCCCAAATTTTGCTATTTATTCTTTAGGATCCGCCGGGTAACAAAGACAACTTTTTCCCCCTTCCCTGATATATTTTTTGGACATATCTGCACCGTTCGCCGACCTGAAATTTTGCATACTTAATCTTTAGAACCTGCTAAGTTAACGATACTTCCCTCCTGGATATCCTATACATCCCAGCCTTAGAATACATAAAAACTTATTTGTTCTTGTATGTACATTTCCCTTGAGAACAATCACAGCGATTTGTACATCAGCGCTTATATCCGTTATCTGTATTATGGGATGTTCATTACTTTCATGCTCACACTGTGCATTACCTACCCAGGTGATTAAATGCGTGAACTAGCGATCACATGGATGAGGGTTAGTCACATTTAGAAAAACCAACTAGGGAACCTCTAGAATGCGACCACTATAAATTGGCGTGCGAGGGAGGGCGTCCCTGGCGTAACAGAAGTTGCCAGGGTGTAAATTTATTACACAATACATAATGTACAGAATGTCCGGTAACCGGAGTCGTAGCCTTTAACAGAAATTTGGTCGGGCAGCACTAAAGAAACCAAGCCGTAATGGCGGCCATTCTATCTATCAAACCGTCAGACGGTAATATCGGTCCATTATTTGCTTTTTCAGCTACGCAAAACTTTAATACTTCATTGGCAATTGTTCTTTTACCATCCCGGACTGTTTAGGATATTTTGGACATAATAATTCAGTGTATATTGGTAATCAAGATGTCACAGCTCCCGAGCAAATACAAAATTGTACCGAATGACAGGGCGAGGGGTTGCCGCCGGGTGCGGGCGGGGCGGGCTTTAGTTCCAAAGTCGCCGCACGCCAAGTTATTGTGTCAAGCAGTAGTCCTGGAACTCTGTACCTGTTTAGAGCATATGTGAATCCTGATTTAATAAATATGTTTTTTTAAATTTGTATATAACGTTAAATTGAAATAAAAAAACTAAAAATCGTAGTAATAGCCATGGTATTGGCCGTATTGGAGAGATAATTAGTGACTGTTAGGTTTTCACGGCCTCTCAGAATCTTCTGGTTTGTGTCTTCTGGCATATTATGCCGTGTTATTACGACCTTTCTGGCCGACGTTTCGGATCCCATCGCAGGGTCCATCATCAGGGCTGATGTGTTGATCACACACTACACATCAGCCTTGATGATGGACCCTGTAATGAGATCCGAAACGTCGGCCAGAAAGGTCGTAATAACACGGCATAATACTCCAGAAGACACAAACCAGAAGAATAATCAGTGACATTAGTGTTTAAATGTAAAGAGTTTTTTTTAGAGGTTTGTTTTTCAAATGGGCAATTTTTGCAGCAATAACCAATTTGAAGGCTGCAACTGACTTTGTGCTCAGATTGGTTTGCCATTTCATCATGAATAGGCTTACGCCAAAATAACGCTTGCAAATTGTCTAAATTTATTTTTAAAATCGTGGTATCGTAATCATATTTAAACACCAATGATATAACAATTATCTTTCAATAAAGCCAATACTATGGCCGTAACCACTATTAGTATCTATTTTATTTCATTCAGTTTTATCCGTCTAAAATAAAACCCTTTTACGTGCAATCCCTTTGGATTAATATTTAGAATTGGTGTATTTTAGGGTATCACGACTAGATTTACAACACTAAATGATGAAACCCTCAAAGTTTTGTTTCAAGTATATTATTCAAAATAATCGTTTCACATTCGGATTATTGTTTATCAAAATTATTTATTTATTCAAGCGTAAACAGTAAATAGTGAAAGTAGAATTATTATTTTATTTGTTAAATTTTTAATTGATATACATTATTGTTTTTTAGTGCTATATGTAAATGAATTTCCAAAAATTCCCACCAATCTGCTAAACAACTTATTAAAGGTGAAAAGTCGAAATTATCGGTGTTTTGCATTTTTCTTATAAACGGTAAGTTTTGTCACAAAAATAGACGGAGTATAAATTGTAAAACATTCAATTATCTACAAAAAATGTTCTTAAATATTTTTTCCTAAGAATCACCATTTCTGAGATTTCGCGATACTAAAAGTTGAAGAAATCGTATTCTAAATAATACGCATGCCGTCAGGTGGTACGGAAATGTGTGTGTAAAAAAAAGTATAAAGATAATTATTGTAGATAATTATGTGGTCTACAATTTATGTCTTATCTATTTTTATGATAAAGCTTACAGTTTAAAAGAAAAATCCAAATAAAAGATAATTTCGACATTTGAGCTTTAATAATTTTTTTAGCAGATATGGGATGGGTAAGATTTTATTTGTAATAGTGTACCCAAGTTCTGTACCAATTTTCAGCTCTATGCAAATTATTGTAAATTGGAATGTCTACTTTGACCGGACTACTATTTAAAAGTTTTTTGATTAAAAACGGGTTAATTACTATTTAAAAATAAAAAATTTCAAATATGAAATAATCTTTTTCATATAATTATGAGACGTAAGACCTAATATTTCTCTTCTGTGTCCCAGTTATTGACTTTTTCGGACTTTTGTTATTCAAATACTCATTATTCTTTATGCATCCCAGTCAAAACATTTTCTTAAGATAAATCTAGGAAGTAGATTAATGCTAAATTTATATGAAAAAAGCTTTCATCCAACACTGGAAGGACATTGCCAAAGGGGAAGTACTATTTTTAGCATTTATAATTTCTTCCTGAAAAGGTGAAGGATCTTGCAGAATACAGAGAGAAGAAATAAATATAACTTACCGAAATAAATCTTATGAATCATATATTAAAAACAGTATTGTCGATATCGGACGCTTTCCAAAATGAAATATACACCTACAGATATTTTCGATTCTTCCATTCAAAACGATTTGTTTGATATGACTAATATTTATCTGTATTTTAAAAGGAAAATTCTGAATTCTCTATACTGCGAAGATGTTAAATTCGAAAAACATTTTTTTAAAATACAAATCTTATATATTTATATATTTGATACATAAAAAAATTTAGTTACATAAATTTTTTATCATTGTACCTCTCCAAAAAGAGACTAACTCTTGTGTCTGGAGAGGGAGTTACACTTTTATACATAATATGTGTAAAGTAATGCATAAAGTAAAGTAAATAGTACATAAATATATCTGAGCCGAAAAAAATTTACATAATATACGATAATTAATGCATTTATGTGGGAAAAACATTTTAAAAATAAACTAACAATATGCAAACAGTTTAAAATTAATAAAGTGAGGATTTTAATTAATTATGAGGGTTTATTTTAATGTTTTTTTTTAAATGTCTCATAATTTTTTTTCAGTTCTCACTTTAACATGTTCATTAAAGCATTTCACACCTCTAAATGTATAATGGTGCTGGGCAGTTGTGGTAGATACTACAGGGATATGCAATTTACATTGAAAAATAGATGGCTCACTGAAGATACATAGAACAAATCTGATAAAATTAATAGCACAGCTATACCCCTCGGTCTACCAGTAAAAGAAAGGTCAAATTAAGCTGTTTTTTTCCGTTTTTTTCTAAGAGACGCGTATAATGTGTTTTAATGATTAAAGTGTGTGGAAAAAATACTTTTTCGATAGAAAACATATCGAAAATACAATGTTCACGGCTAAATTAATAAGCATGCTGTAATTAACCTGTTCCACCTGAGTTTGTCCGGTTGGCAGCCATCGCTGATGAGTCAAGCTGGCAACAATGACCCAGCAGCGTGGGAGGCGCGGAATTCGTGATAGATGACAACTCCAACCACCGAATGTTTAGAAAACAGAAAACTCACAATTACAGAAAATTACTTATTTCATGATTTTCATTAAAAAAAAAAGTTTTTTATCGAAACTGCGATTAAGGAATTAAAAAAGTAACCCATAAAAACCAAGTTTTTACAACACTCTCTTTCGCTTTGAATCAGGTTTCGTGTTTATACACGCGTCGGGACAGTTAGTCAGATATTTTTTCTACATGTAATTTTGTTTTTCTGACAATTATTCTATAAATTTTCTGCAATGTAATAATTATTATAAGAATGATACCAATTTGAAAAAAACATTAACATTTCGAAAAATCCAAAATTATGCTATAATTTATTTTTTTAACGAAAATTTGACAGATCTTCTTGATCGTCGCCACGAGTCTGCTTGCAAAGTTTCAGCTCGATTGGATGACGGGAAAAGGGTCAAAAATCGATCCAAGAGTTAAAAGAAAGGAAGTAAAAATAGGAAACGTCTAAAAGACGGACGAATTATGAATTACGTACTGCTATTTTTTTACGATTATGATTGTCATACCTTGGTATCTCGGAATAATCCAAGAATATGGTCCCGTTGTTCATACAATGAAAATAATTATTTCACTATATAATTTAATGTCCTGTTAATTTAATCTAACTAAAATAATCGTTATCTAAATTAAACAAACCAAACCTAATAACCTAACCTAACCAAACGTAATAACATAACCAAACCGAACCTAATAACCTAACCTAACCTCATATATTGCCTACGAAATGTCAAAATATGCAGTGCATTTTTCGAAACTTTTAAGTATTTTTTTTTTTTTTTTTACATCTCAGACCCACAAAACATCACATTGATATTTGTCTGTAGGTGCATCAATACATATATATAAATAAATTGTATTTACCAGAAATACATTCATATTAATTAATTACAATAGATCTTATAAACTCAAATACAAATCTACAATACTATACAACGATACAAGAAAAAATACAAATATTACCAAAATCAAAATAAGTCTCTTTTATTTAATAACATATTCATTAATTCTGTATTTTGCCCTTTTTTATTAATATCCATTTTGACACGACATGGGATTTTATTAAATATTTTTGGTATGACATATTTTAATGTTCTTTGTCCATATTTATTTATGACCTTCGGTATTCGTAGTCCTTCTTTAACCGTAAATCTGGTACTATCTTATTTAATACTTACTTTTTAAACGTAAATTATCTTTCATTTTGTTATTAGCACATTCAATAATATAGTGAAATAATCATTTTCGTTGTATGTGCAATGGGACCATTATCTTTGATTTAGCCCTGTTTTCCCAATATTGTTGATCTTGGCCCACAGATGGCCTGCTGAAGTCCACGACAATTTTTCTCTGTTTTACTCTTTAGCCAAGTTCGAACAGCCGTTTCAATTGGACAGCAAGCGGGCATTTTTGATATGGTCGGTCCATTCCTCTCGGCCTCTTCCAGTTTGATCTTCCACCTTTACTTTACGGTGCCCACCAACTTCTGCAGGCCACCGTCCTTCCTTCGGGCAATGTCTTCGGGAAATTGAAGTAGACGTCTCGGACAGATTGTCGATTCATCTCAAATTAAAAAATCGTTGAGGCATCATTGCGTATTTCAATATAGTTAAGGTCGAGTAAAACATCATTAATAATAAACTAGCTGTAACCCGTCAAAAGTGACGGTAGTTTTACGTGTTGATTCGTAAGGAATAAGTATTTATTATAAGTATATACAAAACGAGAAAAAAAAATTCGTAAAAGAAAATTTTTGAAAAAAAAACACTATAAAGAAGTTACGGACGTTACACGAAGTTACGGGGACAGACAGACAGACAGACGGACGGACGGACAGACAGACAATGAAATTATTCTAATTGAGATTATTTTAGTTACGTTAAAATATATATATCTAATTGCGCATGACGGTTACTTATTTTTCATTAATATATTGTTAAATTAATATATTTTCTTTACCTCAAAGCCAATTATAAAATAAATATTATAGTTTTTTACGGAAGGTGTCGAGGGGGTTGCGGAATGAAAGATTTTTAGGTGTTGGCCCGCGGCGGAGGTCAATTGCGTAGATATTGCTTGCCCAACGTAACTTGGCGTGCGGCGAATTTTGAACTAAAACCCGCCCCGCCCGCACCCGGCGGTAACCCCTCGCCTTGTCATTTAGTCCACTTTTGTATTTGGTCGGGAGCTGTGACATGTTGATTACCAATATACACTGAATTATTATGTCCAAAACATCCTAAACGGTCCGAGATGGTGCAAGAACAATTGCCAATGAAGTATTAAAGTTTTGCGAAGCTGAAAAAGCGAATAATGGAAGTTTGACAGATAGAACGGCCGCCATTACTGTATGGTTTTTTTTAGTGCTGCCCGACCAAATTTCTGTATTTAATACGACGCCGGTCACCGGACATTCTGTACATTATGTATTGTGTAATAAATTTACACCCTTACAACTTCTGTTAGGCTACAGGGACGCCCTCCCTCGCACGCCAAGTTATAGTGGTACGTCTATAGACTGCCCGATGCAAGAGCGCAGCGATGACTGCCTTCGTCTGCAGGCGCCAGGAAAACCTTCCTACTCTTATCATTGCACGGCGAAGCTCGAAGGACTGAGAAGACAGCGCGTGGAGACAGTCGGGTGTCATACTGCTGCCCGAGCAGATAAGCCGCCCCCGATTCTGCTGACTAGGCGCCACAGATTTGAAAGAAATGATTGAGCTAAGAGTACTCGGCCACGAGGCCCAGTCACTGGAGCCAATCACATCACAAGACATCCAGGCTGGAATAAGTCACACAGATGTAGTGTAACCTCACCGGGAATCTAACTCGGAACCCTCGGTGTGAGAAGCCAGTGTCCTGCCCACAGTGCAATGCGTATACCGAGGGCCGCTATCTTTGTGGCAACTCCGTTATTTCGAGAATACTAATGAAAGTCTCAGTGGTGTGTTTGGGTACGAACGGGTTCCGAATACCAAAAAAATATTGGACTCCTTTATGTATTCCTCGGGAAAAGGAAACCTAATTCCCTAAACCAAAATCTCGATATTTCCAGAATCATACGGTATTATTCTTTTGTGTATTTTTAATTACCCACTCTCTCAACTACTCTCTTCTCCTACTCACCCCCCCCCATTGGTGAAGAAAAAAGCAGGAAGAAACAGAAAAGCATGGACTAAGGATGCCTTTCCTAGATGAAAAGGGGATAATCTGCACCCGGGACTATAAAGGAAAAAGAAACATCCGAGTAAGAACCGCACTAGAGAAAAAGGCGGGCACTTACATGATACGTAATACGAGAAACGTCGGGCGGGCAAGTAGGGTGGGTAACACGCAGCTTAAAGAAAGAATAGCCCATGTGAAAAACAATGGTAGGTCGGAGTTAGGACACTTGAAGCTGACAGGTTCAACAAAAGTAATTAATCAATCCGCGAAGCAAAATTGTATACCCACTGCAATTTTTTGGTTTTTACCACTCGAGAAAAAAAAGAAGCTACTCGTCCTTCGTTTCTCTGCGCGTTGCGGTCGGCGTCTCATCCTTCTTCCTGACATTCTCTCTTCACTCTACTTCTTGGTGTGGCCGCGTCGTGAGGGAATCTTGCGCACGTATGCGAGTAGGAAGTAAAAGAGGGGGATGACCCCCCAACCATTACTTGCCCTATCCTATGAGCGGGTGATGCAGAGCACCTTTGATCGGTTGCGGCATCTTGTAAAGCAGCTGCAGTGTGGGTGTATCTCCAGAAGAAAATAATGGTTATGAAATTACGTCAAAAAACAACATTATAGATTTTATATTAATAAATTACATGTTTTTATTATGTAAAGGGTGAAATAATTTGTATTTGAAGTTTTCAAAAAGAATGGCCCATTGGCACATCCAGCCAAAAAGCCATTATATGCTGTAACACGATATCGTGGTTGTTTTCCATACATCCGAGGGTTTTCACTTCTGCAAAAGCAACAATTTTGATTATTGATATATCAGCTTTGTCGTGGAATAAAGGTTCTTAGATTGTCGGCAATGCTTTCACTCACTATAGAAATATTTTCATTTGAACAAGCACTACG
>JADDOH010005853.1:0-19883 GCA_016648135.1 Agrypnia vestita
TCGCCCCATTGAGGAATGACCCATCTGTACTTCTTGAAATTCCCTAGTTAGAACTAGTTCTTTATATATAGGGAATATGCACGTTATTATGGATTTTTGTCCTCATGATTGAACGTCTCCTTGGCAAAAAGCGGGGCAAACCCAAAACAATCAACCCACTTCATTCGCTCCCTCTCTTGCGTTCAAATGATGTGAATTACGTATAATGGGATTAAAATAGATTGGTTCTTGTCTTTTTCCACTCCATAGTCATATTATTTCAATCCTAACTGCATTATTTATAATGAATCTAAAATATCGTCATAATTTTGTTACTCGTAATCAATATATATGGATTATTCTATCGGCCTTCACGCACTCCTGATGCTGAAGGCATCACTACGATAACTCTTGGTTGTTCTAGTATAACTGATCCATCAGAAATCACGCCGAACTAATTCCGGGGGTCAACAACACAGACTTCGGACCAAACGTCATACCTCATGAGTTATTTCGGGCAGTTTCCTTTTTAGGTATATAAAGCCTTACTTATAAACCCATTGTCGGACGTATATCATGGTCTTTATACTCCATGCTTGCTACCACCAAAACTGAACGATGCCATCGCAAGACGAGTCTTGTTATTTCAATCCTAACTGCATTATTTATAATGAATCTAAAATATCGTCATAATTTTGTTACTCGTTATCAATATATATGGATTATTCTATCTGCCTTCACGCACTCCTGATGCTGAAGGCATCACTACGATAACTCTTGTTTGTTCTAGTATAACTGATCCATCAGAAATCACGTCGAACTAATTCCGGGGGTCAACAACACAGACTTCGGACCAAACGTCATACCTAATGAGTTATTTCGGGCAGTTTCCTTTTTAGGTATATAAAGCCTTACTTATAAACCCATTGTCGGACGTATATCATGGTCTTTATACTCCATGCTTGCTACCACCAAAACTGAACGATGCCATCGCAAGACGAGTCATATTATTCAACCCTAAATGCATTATTTATAATGAATCTAAAAATGAATTGGTTACCGCTTTCAGTCAAACACTGTCTCTTCTCATATTCATACAAGTCGGAATTAACTATTTCGCAACTACAGCGCTCTCACCTAGAAGTTACTTCCTTCAATCAACTATAAGCGTAATGTCGACCCATTGAGGAATGACCCATCTGTACTTTTTGAAATTCTCTAGTTAGAACCAGTTCTTTATATATAGAGAATATGCACGTAATTATGGATTTTTGTCCTCATGATTGAACGTCTCCCAGGGGTCGAACGACGCAATCTCAAAACATCCAAATTCGACTACATTTTAAATCCTCTTTCAAATGATTTGAATTATGCTTAATGAAATTAAATATGTATCTTTCCTAAGAATATACTGCCTACTTCGATATTAACTGTAGATAAATTTGCTTTAGAAAAATTTTAGAACATTTAGAAACAGTTTAACAATACTATTATATAGACTAAAAGGTACTCATCCTGAAATCTTGTAGTGGCTTGAATCCGTAGCTCAGAAGGCCCTTCCTCCAGACTCTGCATAAGTGTGAATCTTGTTCCTCCAGCTTCCCATTTTGCACATATCTCTTCTTCATTCTCTCGATGGTTATAAATACATTTAAAAGAATCCTAACTGTTTTTATTCCAATAATGAGATCATTTTGACACTATAACAGCGATGAATTTGGATGCTTTCGTAACTGATTGTCAAATACCGAAACAAGTTGCTTTGGAAATTATATACCGTAAAAACGCGCGAAACAAACGAAACCAGCGTGACCTATCGGTTGAAAACCCTCCAAAAAAAACTCTCGAGTTAACGCTCCAACACCTACTTATAAACTTTTTTCATCGGAAATTCCTTCTCGAAGCTTCCCCCTCCACCAAAGATCTCATTGGTTAATTTCTATCATGTTTTCAAATCAGGCCTATCACGAGCCAACACCTATTTACGCGTCTACATGGGTGTAGTGAAACTTTTCTCCAATACGAATAATATTATTATTTTTTTGAATCGACGTCCTGTCGTCAGTGGTGCAGTCGTGACTCTCACAACACAAGTAATAAATTAATCTTAAATAGTTCTTTTGGAGATATTCGATATAATTATTATTTTATTTCTTATTTCTTGTAATAGGTTGGCAGGTTAAATTCATCACAGCTTCACACCAGGACAGCCAGGAGGCTGTCGTATTGTTTGATTGCACAAGCAAGGGATACGACACCATTTTTTTTTTTATAATTTTTTTTTTTTTTATTTTTTTTTTATTTTTTTTTTTTTTGATTTCTCCTTTTTTTAAAATTTTATTATGTACTGATATCTGTAGATAATTCTTATATCTTGGAAAACTCCTATATATATACATATATACATACATACATACATACATACACATATATATTAGTATTTATGGATCCTTATATTTTTTTGTTTCCATTTTAATTTTATATATTTTTTTTTTGTTGTTTTTTTTTTTCACTTTGCTAATTCCAATCAGGTGACAAATGTACTTCAGAATCTTCCTCCCGTATTTAAGATATAAAATACATTCTAAATGTAAACTATCAAATTGGATTACTAAATAAATATCTTTGATTTCTTAACATAGTTCTAGTTCCCTTCCTTCTGACTATGTACACCGTTTATAACTCAATAGTTGTTAATTTCAAAACTTTTCCTTATATACTCAACCTATAATAAGTATGAAAACTTAATTTTTTTTCGCTTATAGGGCAATGTTTTAACGTATGTGCGGTAACTCCTTTTAAATTGGATTCAAGGAATGAATTTTTTTTATTTTTTTAAATTTAATTTAAGACCGGTCTTTTGGCTCGTGATAATGAAATGAACCGAAACATCCAGACGTTACAGTATTTGGAGCGAATTAATGAATAACAAGACTTCTTGCGCATCTTATGCACTGTGGTGACTTTAGACGAAGGCGCCCGCAAAAGATGTGACACGATCGGATCGACCAGATACTGGAAGATGGTTCCGCTATACAATGTTTCATTCCACGAGTGCGTAAACGAACCGCACAAACAGATATTAAAACGTAAGCTAGGGCTTTACTTGCTCTCTGCCTGTTCTCACGGGAAAACAGCGTGTTGATGTTTAATAAAATAAAAAAATTGTATTTCAATTATTCATATTTTTTTTATAGAAAGCTATGATTTTATTATGATTTTTGTAATTATGAAATGTTTCGTCACGCCCTATTTGTAAACTTAACTATACCAATGTTGTTATGTCACCGACTTCCCGTTAATATTTGATTATGTAATCTATTCGAAGAATCTTATAATAATATCTCACGTGAACATACAATGATGAACTTAATTTATTTCATTATTATTTATTTTAAATACCCTCTATCGGTTACCTTTCAAACCCTTTCCACATATTTCAATATTTATAGCTAAGACGCATTTTTAATCCTTGACCCCGTCTATAGGTGGTGTTTTTATTTTACGTAAAAAATGTACATATTTTGATGAATAACTGTACTAAAGTTCGCGCAATTTCTATATTAAACTTTGAAATTACAGAAAATGTTCATAATAAACTATCTATATTTAATATTTACTCGTGTATTTAGAGTTAATTAATATAATATTTTCTTTCTGATCAATGTAGATTTTTTTTTAAGATAGGAAAATCTAATTATGAGTTAATAATTTTAACAGGAAACGATTCAACCTAAAGATAATATGAATTTAAAAGTTAACTATAGCAAAATCAGGAAACAATTCAATCTAGGCTTGACTTGGAAATTATTTTATTTAACTATCTTAAAAATTCTATTTTTTTTTGTATGGACATACTTTATATAAAAATGCTTTTTGAAATGGTATTTTCGGTACTAGTCTATTCCTCTGTGTTTTTTCTTTATACTAGCATAATGGTTAATATAGGTCTTTAAGGATTATAAAATTTATATTTCGTTTAAAATGTGAAATGGTGCATGAATATCAAGGAAACTGGTCCATTTATAACTACAAAACACACTGTAATCTAAATATCCTTTATGGATTTTTTTTTCAGAATAATATTTAAATCTACAAACAGCTCAAAGTTAAATTACAGAAAATACCCTTAAGTCTCACATATAAATAAGCTGACAGTTATCTCGATATCTGTATTTCAGTATTCTGTTCGAACAAGCTTTTTTTTTTCTCAACATTATAACCGAGTATAATGTTGAAATCTATATTGAACAATTATTTAAATTATTTGTAATATTCGAATATCAGTTGTCGGCCATTTTGAAACACACGGCCTCGCAACAGTGCTATAATACTTGGACAACTACCCGCGCTTCTAGAACAATTTCTCTCTCAATCCAAGAGTTTCCTTTAAAGCTAACTAATTTATTTATTCTATCTGTCAGAAAGCGAAAGGTCTCTAAATCAATATCTAATAATTAAGTTATGTAGTATGATCATACATGAAAAATGCAAATAAATAAATCTTATTGGATTTCAATTTTAACTAACGTGAACTATTTATTTATGTCGACGTACTATATTTAATATTCAAGTATACCGCGTCATTCACTGTTTTTTTTTCTTCAATTTTAAACTTTTTTTTTGAAATTATGCCTACGGCACATTTTCCAGATGGTACAAACATATTCCAACCATTAATGAATTTATTATTCTTACATAATGCGAAAAAAAATGTCAAAATAACTCGACACAATCGAATCCGCGATAAACATAGAAAGATTCCAAAGAAACATTTGTGTTTCAATCAATATATCGCCCAACATCACACAAAATTCTTTCTTCGATAGAATATGCCCGTTTATATTTCAGAAACCATATTCTTTTTAGAACAAACTAGAAGTGATCAGAACCGAGTTTAGAACTTGCATTTCACACAATGTGTCTACTTCGGCCGAGTCCGCCATTTTGAAACTCGACCGTGGAATGTCGCGTAATGCTGTTCCATGGCTAGATACAGGACACGTAGGAATATCAAAATTTTTTTTCGAATTTAATTGATATTTTATTTTTTTATTTTTTATTACTTTATTTTTTTCGTTTCCACAGGCCAAGAGGCCCAATTACGGGAGCGAAACACTAATAAGTTTATAACCATTTTCCAACTTTTACAACGTTTTCTCTCCTGGTCACGGCGCAACTATGAAAAACCTGACCTAACCGTGTATAAAGTGGTTGTGCCTTGGCTCACCGAACCGAAGCTACCAACTAAATTTTTTCTGAATCTAACCAAAATTAATAAACCTTTTAATATAAAGTCTAACTCCGATACGTAAACTAAAATACTCTTTCTGATCTCGATCGTACTGTTCCGAAATACGCATTATAAAATAGATAATAACCTATAAGTATCTCTACGTAGATAAAAGGTTAGAATTATCCGTTTTGAATGAACTGAAAGGATTATTTTGTAAGAACGCGATGCGGTCGTAATGTTTCTTATCGATGTTTAATTAATATCAAAATCCTATTAAGTTATCGCAAGTTTCATTCTAAATGCAAATACTACCTAATGGCTTTTATCCTAGTTTACCAGGATATGTCTCTATACTAGATTATCTATTAAATGGCTCATGATGTCGTTTTTTTCTAATTTATAAATAAATAAATCACTATACTCTCACTCAATTACTATAGAAACGTCGAAGTTATTGGCTCGTGATATCGTCTTTAGTCTATAACTCCCCCTCTATTGTGACGCACGTGGCAACCCTAATATTTCAGAAAACGTGTTGGAAATTCTATATTTACACATACAAAGATAATAATATACTTATAATTTTAACTCGAACTTGACTAAAATACGTATAAAATTTATTGTTTAGAGTTTACATTTACTGGAATAACTAACCATAACAGAACCGTAAAATATCTGAAAGAAAAAGCACATTTACATATCATTTTGTTTTTAAATTTGCTTACTTTTGTTGGCTGCTTCTATATACAATTTATAGTTTGGAGAAAAACACATAATCAGATTGTTTCAGTGATTCGCCTCTGGATTGGTTATCTTGGTAGAAACTGTATTTATCTGCAAACCGAGAGTCTAATAATTTGAAAATAGGTCTACTTCCGAGTATGTGGTGTCTGTCGCTAACAGTACTTCACTTTTCTCGTTAGGAATTTATTTAACAAGTTTAAAAATGAATCTATGGAAAGGAGGATTGATGTCCGTGGGTAATGACATATCCTCGGTTTCCGCGCTAAAGGGGCCCCATCGTCCCGCCCCTAAAATGGCCATGAAAAACTTCCTTCTATACATTTTCTCTGGCGTTTCCTTTACCTTGATAAACAACCCGAAGCTAAATCTTGATATAGCCACGTAGTATGTTCCATTGCCTCGACAAATCGTCAGCATTCCGAAGAAAATGTAAATCCAAGGTATACCAAAACTTTAGGGATCACTTGCGTCTAAAGATTAAGTTGGAAGATATTAATAGTGGCACCTAATTCTTTTTAGGGGTCCTTGCGTCTAAAAGAATGTTGGTTATTAGTTTAAAGCTGATTATTGCAATTTATCCTCTGTGGAGTATAAAGATAATTTCTTGGTAAATGAAAATGTGAATTCCTCCTCGTAGAATGAAGACAAGTATGTTTAACCAATGGAACATTCCACGTGAACAGAATATATTAACCATGTGTCAATACATTCATAGATATCCAAAGCGTAGTGAATAAATCTACCTCACCAACTTCCTATGACCATGTGACTATATTTATACAATAATTAAACGAGTTATCTGAGCAAAATAATTCGTGTAGATAACGGGAATACTTTATTTCAAATATCGTTGAAGCAAAATTTAACGTCCGAACGAAATCGCAATATTCAGGGGTGTATCCTGAATCGGTTGCGCATAATTAATAACCCGATTCACTTTCTCTCCCTCCCGTTCATATAAGTCAGAATCAAATATTTCGAAATCACAGCGCTCTCACCCAGAAGTTTCTTCCTTCAATCAAGTACAGGTGTAATTTCGCCCCATTGAGGAATGACCCATCTGTACTTCTTGAAATTCCCTAGTTAGAACTAGTTCTTTATATATAGGGAATATGCACGTTATTATGGATTTTTGTCCTCATGATTGAACGTCTCCTTGGCAAGAAGCGGGGCAAACCCAAAACAATCAACCCACTTCATTCGCTCCCTCTCTTGCGTTCAAATGATTTGAATTACGTCTAATGGGATTAAAATAGATTGGTTCTTGTCTTTTTCCACTCCATAGTCATATTATTTCAATCCTAACTGCATTATTTATAATGAATCTAAAATATCGTCATAATTTTGTTACTCGTAATCAATATATATGGATTATTCTATCTGCCTTCACGCACTCCTGATGCTGAAGGCATCACTACGATAACTCTTGTTTGTTCTAGTATAACTGATCCATCAGAAATCACGCCGAACTAATTCCGGGGGTCAACAACACAGACTTCGGACCAAACGTCATACCTAATGAGTTATTTCGGGCAGTTTCCTTTTTAGGTATATAAAGCCTTACTTATAAACCCATTGTCGGACGTATATCATGGTCTTTATACTCCATGCTTGCTACCACCAAAACTGAACGATGCCATCGCAAGACGAGTTTTGTTATTTCAATCCTAACTGCATTATTTATAATGAATCTAAAATATCGTCATAATTTTGTTACTCGTAATCAATATATATGGATTATTCTATCTGCCTTCACGCACTCCTGATGCTGAAGGCATCACTACTAGTTAGAACCAATTCTTTATATACAGAGAATATGCACGTAATTATGGATTTTTGTCCTCATGATTGAACGTCTCCCAGGGGTCGAACGACGCAATCTCAAAACAACCAAATTCGACTACATTTTAAATCCTCTTTCAAATGATTTGAATTATGCTTAATGAAATTAAATATGTATCTTTCCTAAGAATATACTGCCTACTTCGATATTAACTGTAGATAAATTTGCTTTAGAAAAATTTTAGAACATTTAGAAACAGTTTAACAATACTATTATATAGACTAAAAAGGTACTCATCCTGAAATCTTGTAGTGGCTTGAATCCATAGCTCAGAAGGCCCTTCCTCCAGACTCTGCATAAGTGTGTATCTTGTTCCTCCAGCTTCCCATTTGGCACATATCTCTTCATTCTCTCGATGGTTATAAATACATTTAAAAGAATCCTAACTGTTTTTATTCCAATAATAAGATCATTTTGACACTATAACAGCGATGAATTTGGATGCTTTCGTAACTGATTGTCAAATACCGAAACAAGTTGCTTTGGAAATTATATACCGTAAAAACGCGCGAAACAAACGAAACCAGCGTGACCTATCGGTTGAAAACCCTCCAAAAAAAACTCTCGAGTTAACGCTCCAACACCTACTTATAAACTTTTTTCATCGGAAATTCCTTCTCGAAGCTTCCCCCTCCACCAAAGATCTCATTGGTTAATTTCTATCATGTTTTCAAATCAGGCCTATCACGAGCCAACACCTATTTACGCGTCTACATGGGTGTAGTGAAACTTTTCTCCAATACGAATAATATTATTATTTTTTTGAATCGACGTCCTGTCGTCAGTGGCGCAGTCGTGACTCTCACAACACAAGTAATAAATTAATCTTAAATAGTTCTTTTGGAGATATTCGATATAATTATTATTTTATTTCTTATTTCTTGTAATAGGTTGGCAGGTTAAATTCATCACAGTATCTTTTATTCTTATATATGTAGTGCTTTGAATTTATTATTATATATGTAGTGCTTTGAACGCAATAGTTTCTAATAGAAATATGTATACTGAGGCAAAACTAGTGGTAAATAATGGAATTCTGATACCGTCACTGTTGTATGGAAGTGAAGCCTGGAGCTGGCAGGAGAGGAACGAAAGTAAATTGAATACAGTAAAGATGGGATCCGTCGGACATAGGTGTGGCAAATCCATTTATGATGAAATGAATGTAAAGCTAAACGTAGCATAAATAATAGAATTAAAAAAGGATCGCTCAGATCGTTTGGGCATGTTGAGCAAATGAATGAGGAAAGAATCGTAAGAAAGATATATATGCTATGTATAGAAAGATATTATGTAGATGGCGCCAGAAAGACAGGACCGCGGAATACGTGGCATGACCAGATTAACCAGATACTGAAAGATGGTCCCGTTAGAAGCCTCAACAACCGGCGATCTTGCATGCGAAGATGTATGAATGTGGATGAGGCGAGAGTTGTATGTCAGGACAGAAGAGTATGGCGCTCTATCCTCTCTTCCTACCCCCAAGGGGGAAACGGCGTGATGGTAAGTAAGTAAGTAGTATTTTTTTTCTTTCTTTCCTTTTTTATATAAATAAATAAAAACTTATTCCTTAGGAAAAACATGTAAAACTATTGTCATTTTTGACGGGTTACAGCTAGTTGAATATAATAAATATTTTTGAAAATATTATTTATCCATTTTGTACAATTTTTAAAGTAAAAACCTTTATAGCCGTATATATTTAAAATATAAAATAATTCATGTATATTATTTTCAATCGGTTTGACGAAACAAATAAAAAAAAAAGTAATTATTTTGGTTATGACTAAATAAAGTTGTTGAAATAAATTATATGAATTATAAAACTCATTCATTGTACACATAATTAATTTCTGTCCATACAACTAACTTTTCATTGCTCCACGATAGCTTAATGACTCATGCTTTCTTTGAAGTTTATTCAATATACCGACAAACGATGGATATGAACCAAGTTTGGCCAAACCTCGCTGAGTTGCGCAAAAAAACCCCTGTACACATTGGGCCAATGTCATTTTGGGTCATCTCAGCCAATGTGTATACGGTCCGGGAACCTCGGCAGAGCGTCAAACTTGCAAAATGGCGGACAGCGATTACACATTAGCCAACGTCGGTGTCGGCGAACCTCGCAATGATCGAAGCGCGTTGCGCGTTGCCGGCTGAGCCTAGGGTTGCCAACTATACTGTTAAAATTAGTATCATATTGTTTTTTACTACATTATACTTTTTACTGTTGAACAAAAATAAAATATACAAAATACTGTTTTCAGCATCAAAATTATTCAGACTGAAACGCTCACAGAAATATTAGTATGGATGATTTATATACAGAATTAACAAATTTCAAAGTAATTTATAAAAAAGTATCAGAAGACAAAGATTTTCTTGAAATGAGTACTGGCCAAAAGTGGAGCCATTTATTAGTAAACCACTCAGAAGAATTTAAAAATATTACTAAAATTGTCTCATATCTACTTTCTGTTCCCGCCACCTCAGCATTTACTGAAAGAATTTTTTCAGTAATGAATGCAAAGTGGCGGGAGGATAGAAATAGAGCAAATATTAATTTAATAAAAATGTGCTCCTCATTTATTTTAGTTTTAGTTATAATTGTGGTGAGGCGTATGAAGTTTTTAAAAAGAGTGTAAATTAATAAGTTGTGCGAGAAGCTCTAAAAAATATGTATTTAATACATTAAATAAATAAAATACTGTTCATTTTTCTAAAATACTGTTTAATATTCTTCTCAGACTTAAATATACTTTATTTCTTGTAAAAAAAGTTGACAACCCTAAAAAAAGTTGACAACTTGAGCCACGCCTCTTTCTTTTGATGTGTACTCGAAAAACCGACTACCAAGCCAAGTTTGGCAAACGTCTCTACGCACGGCCAAAACGCCCTGTACACATTGGGCCAACCTTACTTTGGGCCAACCTCGGCCAATGTGTACAGGCTCCTTTAGATTTATGTATTCTTATGTGTGTATATATTACTAAATTTTTAAGCTGTTTTCATTTTTACGTATCTATTTCTTTATTATTGTTATTTATTACTATTCTATGTTACTATAACATAACTCTCAAGTGAAAATAACTGCCACAGAACAGGTTTTACCTAGTGTTGAGTTATTAGTAAATTATATTAACGAATGTAAAATAAATAATAAACAATAAACAATGAAATGTTAAATTCACGATTTGTTTTCCTTTTTCTTGCCCTGCATATTAACAGCAGGTTGCCAGATAAAGTAATGCGGTTGCATTCTGGTTAGATATACGAAAAATCTACATAAAATATTCAGACAAACAAATTCGCAATAATTTGTATATTTTCATCACTTTAATTAATAAAAACTCCCAGTTCAAAGCTAAATGCAATTTTCTAGAAAAATCACTTCAACACGAGAACCTTCTATCCGAAGCTACCTTTGAAATTCACAGCACATTGTTATGATACAAAAACAAAACGAAGGCTTGAATTCAAAGCCTCCGTCAAAAAGGAGTGAGAATCTCCAGGGTGTAACAAAAACACTCCAGAGGGCGTTTAATTAATTTTCCCCGCTATCTACCCTTCAGTAAAGACATAAAGGATTCCATCAGATAAAAGTAGGTACCAACACGCGCAAAAGCTCGGCGATTCAATAAAGCACTCCAGAATTCCTGCCACTGCATCTCCATCAGATGAAAAACAAATAGAATCCTTTGAGAGCGCACAGATTACGGCAGATCCTTCGGGTTTCGCCACTTTAATGTACCTTCGTTTGATGTCTACTAAAACTAGCGATATTAAAATTTTTCTAGTTGCGGAGAGACTGATAAATAAAGACGCCTTATAATTTGGAAAAAATCTTTTGTTTTTATTTTTTTATCAGAGTCATACATACATACATTTTTTTTTAATAGAGATGCGAACACGGAATACGTGTCACATCAATATTCCAACTATTTTCAAACTAAGCTAAACGCTTGTGCTATGAAAATAGGACTAACTTGGTGATCTGGAGTGAGATTTGAACCCGCGACCTTTGGATCACGAGGCGAGAGTCCTAACCTTATTATCCTAACATATTATCGCAACGTTGGTAAAATTGAATGTGACAATTATCAGTGACTATGGATAACCCGTGAGTGCTCCTAGTACCTGTTGAAGAAAAAAAATTTAGGCACGTGCCTCCACTATAAAAAAATACGATGCATCAAGCCACATATCAATCACTTAAATAATTTACCATCAAGACGGCGTGCAGGCGCGTACACTGAGTACATTAAAATGCGAATTCTACGTTAACATATATTTTGAAAAAAAAAATCGAATTTAGATATTTATCTAACAGAATATTATGATATACTAGCTGTTCATACGCGGCGTTGCATGGGTTAAAGATTGAGTTTAAAATAAATTTGTGAGAGCATTCAAAGCGATTCGAACGGTATAGATTTGCATCGAAAGTATATCAGGGGGAGGGGAGGGGTTGAAATAATAGAGGGGAAATGTCGAATATATTACCCGCCGAGTCTTTAAGAATAAGTTTCCAAATTTTGAGTCCGATCGGTCAAACGGTATTTGCATCGAAAATATGTCAGGGGGAGGGGAAGGGGTATGAGAATACGGGGGAAATGTTACCTATGTTACCCACCGGGTCCCAAAGCATAAATATGCAAAATTTGAATCAAATCGGACAAACGATGTGGATTTGTATAGAGAACAGACAGACAGACATTGAGTTTTAAAAAGTAAAGCTTTTTGTTCGATCTGATATGAAATTCTCCCTTTGTTGACATAAAAGGTGGATACGATCGAACAGCAACCCGCTGTACCCAGAAAGTCTTTGAACTGCACTTGCACAAGAAAACCATTTTGCAAGATATGACCTGGGCGATAAATTTCTGCGCACTAAAACCTCTCAGGGGTGAACGCGAACTGTTACAACCATTTTATCGTCGGAAATGTATTTTGAGAAGTAAAACGTTCGAGCTTGCGAGCTTTTGTTTGCTTTTTCCCGTACATCGTACCTATAAAGAAAAAAGCAAACAAAATTAGATTCATACATACATATTTTGTATCTACGTGCCAAGGAATATCTGAAGAGGTTTTATAAATACTGTGTTACAAAAAATCTAGACTTTGTATTTTGTTGTCTAGTATTTTGTAAATACTAAGATACTTTTTTCCAATGATGTACCTATAATGAGACCTCATCGAAGAAAAATGAGCGACAAAATGCTTGAAGAACTGGTTTTACTTCAGTCTCAATTAAAACCTTAAAAATATAATATTTTATCTTGTCACATTTGTGAATCAACGCAATTTATTCGTACATAATTCACGTAAAAAAAATAAACTTACATTCAATAAAATGTGTTTTCTTACAAAAGAATTTTATCTTTAAAAAGTATTTGGAAGATTCGTATTTTGTATCTAGTATTTCAGATACTATTCCAAAAAGTTATTTGTATCTGGTATCTGAAATACTTGATTTTAAAGTATCTTGCATTTTGTACTCGAGATACTTGTATATCACTGTCGATAAGTCTAGTTGCGATACCAACAAGTTCGAAGACGCTTCCTATGGTTTAAAATATTACGGGGGTCGGGAGAGGGGTGTGTTCAACCTATCCACGGCATATTGAAGTTACATGCAGTAACATGTTTGGTCTGAGGCGTTGCAGTCATTGCCCTAAACTTCAACTTCAAACTTTCGAAACTTCAATAAATGGTAGCGACCCCTAAAATTAATTTAAATAAAAAATAAGCGTACATTTTTTGGCTATTGAAAGTATATTAAAATGTGCCCTAATACAAAAAAAAAAAAAAAAATTTTGAAGCACCCTAATGTATATGTATTTTAAAACATTTGTACATCTCACTATTTTGCTGCTGCCTTTTAATAACAGGGTGCGCACTGCATGTAACATCATTTATAAAGTATTTATAATTATTATTCTCTTATTATATAATTTTTAAATAATTATCATTTTCACTAGTTTAAGGCGCCATAGTACATGATTCACGTTTTTGCTGTCTGGAGAGTCAATTTAGTGTAAAGTTTTCGAATCTTATTGCCAAAATTACAGCTAACCATGCATTCAGTCAATTTTATTATGAAAGGTCTATTTATTCTTAAAGCATTAGTTTAAAAAAAGTAAAAAAAATACTTTGTTATTATCACAAAAAAAATATAATCCCGAAGCCCTATTTAATCTTTCTAGCAATAGAGTTATCTTTGGTACACTTTTTCTCGAAATATTTCCACGTAAAGACCACATATTTTTTTAATAAATTGAATAAAAAAAGTTCAAACAGAAAGTTTGGGGGAAAATATATAATTATTTTTAGGTAGGTTGTAAAATACAACGTTTACAAAAAGATAAAAATTCACGTTCCGTCTCCTATATTGCAGCATCCAAAAAACCATTAAAACATTAATTATTTTAATTAAATTTTACATGCGTACTAAGAAAACTTCACTGTCATTAATATAAAAATATTCAAAATATTATACCTTATACACAAAAATTTGAATTAATTAAATCGTATAGTCTGTTAAAAGATCATTTTTCTTTCAAATCAGTCGTTGGTTGGACACCAACTATGCCAGTCGTCAGGTTACGCTCCCGCTAGTTTATACGAATATATCTTAAAATGCTGCGTAAACTTTGCCTGAGCGTTAATAAAGGGAAGATATCCATATAATGAATGCATTCTAGAAATCCCATATCGCGGGGACAACGGTAAATGCAGAAAATAACTTTTAAATGTATTTAAAATACTTGAATTTGAATGTCGCCATTTTTATTTTTTACAACTGTCAAATATTGTTTGTTTTTGCGGGCTGATTCTAATGTTTTTTTCCATTATTCTTATCTGTTTTCTTAAAACAATATGATATATAGACTTTGTTCTGTATATACACTGAATTTTTGTCCTTAATTTTACCTGCAAACAATGTTTTGAATGAAATAAGATACTCCGTCTATTTCTTTACTCAACGGTAATTGTCATTTTTTCACGAAATAGTGATGTGAAATCTTTTGAATCGGCATTTTTTTGTGTTTTTATTTTAACTGAAAAATTTTCAGTAAAACAATATAATATTGTTATGAGTTTGTTTATTTTGAAAAATATTTTCAATTAAGAGGTCCTAGTACACGATTTTCGTATTTGCTGTCGGGCGCAGAGTTGCCAACGTAGGCGATTTTTCGCCATTTAGACTACTCACAACGAGAATCGGCGACGAAAAAATCTAAAGGCGACGGCGAAAGTCTTGTTGATGCCTTATTATTGCTAGCAGAAGACGAATCGGAATAATCTTATTCTTTATTTGAACGTTATATTCTTTCTTTGTAATAATCTTAATCTTTGTTTATTTATTTTTCAAATTTGTTTTTAAAATGCTACCTATCTACTTACTTTACTTTATTTTACCGAACATTACGGTTTTTTATATTAGGCTTAGGCCTATTTATCAATACATTATAAATATGTTATAAATAAATTGATAAAAATTACATTTTATTTTATTCATATTGATATTTTGGCGTTTGGGCTACTTTAGGCTACTTTATGAAACGGCGATATTAGGCCAAGCGCTATTGGCAACTCTGGTCGGGCGACTTTTAACATATAAACTTATTAAATCATTTTGCAAAACCCGATTATTAATTTATCCTCCGGTTGTTAAGGAGCCGTTTATATGCTCCATTTTTGTCGTCCGTCGTTATATATTTTTATTTATTGTGGTCAATTGTTGATATTTTTTATGAATCCTTTTACCCCAGTTCATATAATCGGATCTTACGAATCCTTTTTTTTCCCTTTCATAACATCTTTATATGTTGTATTATGTTAAATACCCTGTTTTAATGAATCGTTTTGTTTTCGTTTATATGTTCCGTTAATCGTTTTTTTATTATACTTTTTAAATAATCGTGAGCCATGCACTGATTGCGTGTCACACTCTAATTATATAAAGTTGTCATTCCAGCAAGTTACGGATAGACAACCAAATTATTATATTTAGTTATTTGAGGTTACATTTCTGTAAGTATGAGTTTTCATTCTTTTCATAAATTTCAATAAAGTAATAGACAATGATCAGTGTAGATTTATACAACTCAATACTTTGAGCATCATTAATATATAATTTGTCTTTATTTTAGTTTTTAAATATTACTTCTACCGCATACATGCATGAATGTTTTTTATAATCGTTTATTATGGTCAGTTGTTGATCTTTTCAAATAATTGTTTTTCTCCAGTTTTCATAATCAGATTTTATGATTTATATCTATTGTTATTATGTTTATTAATCATAAGGTTTTACGTTTATATGTTCCGTTTTTGATTGTTATTTAAGAAACTTATGTAGAATATTAAAAATAAATTCGCTTCAATACAAGCAAAAAAAAATGTTTTATCATTTTGCACTATCACCCTTAAGAAATTTGATAAATATATAATACTTTTTATAAAGCTAATCTGTGCTATTCTGAAAATAGCAGTATTGGGATGTCATATCTTTATCCCAATCTTGACAGGTATGTATAACATTATATTGACACTAATTTCGATGTTTTAAGTTTGGCATGTTTGAAATAATTAATGAATTCAGTCAATCAGAAATCCCTAAAGCGTAAACAAATGTTAATGTATTCACAATTACGAATAATGATCTTTCTAATTGATTGAATTCATTAATTTCAAACCTGTCAAACATAAAACGTCAAAAAAACGGCATCAAATGTAATACAATAACTGTCAAGATACAGAAATAGCAATGTTGCTTAGTTCAGAATACGGATGATTATCATTTTATTTGACTTTTATTATTGCGAATTGATTTTAGATATTCGATATAAGTTACTTTCATGAAAGTCTTACGTTTTGAAAAGATAATTCAGAATATTTTTATTTCTATATTCTCTTTATACTTAACCATATTTTTATGGGTGTACGACTGTATAGTAATTAATAACAACTCTTGCGTGACCGCGCAACATGAGTTGGGCGCTGATTGCTTGTCACATTCTAAATATCTAAAGTCGTCTTTCCAGTAAGTTACGGACAGACAGTGAAATTATTATTATTATTATTATTTTGTCTTTATTCTACTTTTTAAGTATAACTTCTAACGCGCATACATAAGTAGACGCATATTTTTTTTAAATGGTTTTTATTTGAATTATTTAACATTGATATTAAACAAAATGTTATAAAACAACAGAAAATATAGTGAAAATTCACACACGTCAAAAAATTTTTCAACGTTAAAGAAAAAATAATAACATAATGTTACATGTAAAGGAAATCTTAAAAAAATGTTTTTCTTAAAAATCAGTAAAATAGCATAAAAAAGGAAATTTTTAGCGAAATTTCTATTGTAACAATATCTATTGTATTACGGCCGGCTTTGTCACATCTCTAATATAAGGATCGAACAATTATTGTACAGAAAAATTTCGCCAAACTTGCAAAACTTACGTTAATGTAGAAAGGGTTACGTATGAAGCACTACGCAGTTAAAAGGTCAGGCGTTAAAGTTTGCACATTTCTATTTCGTTTTATAGTATTGTATATTTCTCGATATCGTTTGTTGTGCTTAAATAATACATGTTCGAGCGAAACTAGCGCCATTTTTAGCGGGAAGTGATTAAACTAATGCCAATATTGAAGGTATAACAGCCTCTTAATGTAATCGGAATAAGAAATCTTGTTATTAGCTCATTTTTTTTCTTTTTTGGAGACCGTTGGGCTTCTTAAATAAGAAAAAATAAATATTAATAAGTCCCACATGTAAATGCGTACGAACAGCTTTGAATAAACACTTTATTAATTTATTCAGAAGTGAAATTCGTAAAAATACTTCAAAATAATAATCATAATTTAAAATCCCGATGCATAAATTTGAAATAGAAGTTATGTTTTCCACTAGACCGTCTGAATAAAAATATATATTCTTGCACTTGTCGGTGGGATGGATAGGTGGAAAGATAGGGGGTGACCGGCGACACAACCCGAGGGGGTTGCTTCTATTCAGGGCTGGCGTCAAGTTTAAATACTTATGAGGTTACATAATCCCGGGAGCCTGAAATTTAGGTAGAAATTTGGTGATTTTTTGCAAGGAGGTTATTATTATTTTATTATTTTTTATAAAGTGTATATTAATCCATTGGAAAATTTTTGAAAAAAACACGAAATGGCCGCATCAAATCCATTCCCGTGCAGCTCCTCCGCAGTGACTGAGATGCGACTTTCCTCGGTGCCCCTTTATCCTAGACAGAAAGAAGGATATTTTACTTATTAAGAAACGAAATCTCTCTAATTTAGCATATTCGAGGAGCTCCACAGAAATGGTCATAACGTGGCCATTTTTTTTCATTTTTTTAAATAAAATAATAGTTTAATATGTACCTTACTGTCATTAAAAAAATAATCACCTCCTAGTAAAAAAATTTCAGGCCTCCAGGGTAATAAATAATATAATGAGAATTTTTTTCATCTTCATTTATTTTTGCAAAATTTCTGAAAGATTATGGTATATGTATTTATAAAGCGATATGTTTTTTAGATTACCAAATCTTCGTGTTGTAATGAGTGTAATTGATTTTGCCAACGCCACCCCGCTCAAGGTCTTTTTATCCCTCTGTCGCGGCAGGAATGTTCATCGATGTTTGACTAATGTTGTACCTTACATACAGTAATGCCTCGTTTAGCGCTTAGGGTGCATTCCTAGACAGTAAAGCGCTGAATAAAAAAAGAAGTAGTAAAAAGAGAAAGGGGAACACGTGACAAAAAATAAACAAATTTTAGTGTGCATACTAATATAGGTTACATAAGACAAATATAAATGTACACAGAAATATGAAGATTATTTTGTGATGAATGTCTTAATGACAAAACGCTTCGTCTTGCTTTTGCATTCCTTTCAAAATCTGGATCATTAGCTAGAATTGAATTCGATCAACGATTTCGGCTATCGTTACCAAACTTTTACTAAGGAAATCTGTAGTAAGTTGTGTGAGTTCTTCGTTTTTAGAATTATTCATAGAACCATTTTCAACTTCTACAAGTATTCCATGTTCTAACAGTTCTGGTCGCTCATATGGGATCGTCCATAATCCACGTGGTTCCATTTTGAACACTTTCGAAACCCTTCCCACTATATGTACCTCCCTAACCCTCCCCCCCCCCCATCAAGTAGAATGTAGTTTTTTTCCTATTAATTCCAGAAAACATTTTGTGTATTTTGTGCAATAATATAAATAAATAAATTGGTAGCTCGGCTCTGACCCCTTCCTCACTCCTCACGTAGCCCAGCATTCTGCCTAATCCCCGTTGATTAGGCCACATGCTTTATGGACGCTCCCCATACATCTCTAATGAGCACGATACATGAAAACGGAAACGGTGTCGCCGGTGCCACAAGAATTACCACCTTTAGCTGATTGGTACGTGTTCGGGAATAATCGATATTACATACCTACGAATCAATGAAACGCCGCGATAATTTGAATCAGCGTAAATTTTGAATTTTTCAGTTATATGGACCACGTTATATAGAAACAGCGTTAATCGAGGAAGCGCTAAACAAGGTTTTAATGCATATTCCATTACTCCTTATTACTTGAGGTGGGGTAACCCTCGCAGCTTGAATGTTCAGTTGCAGGACCTGGAACGTGAAGGGTGACCGACCAGACAGTCCTCCATCCCAGGCCACAGACCTTATTGTTACCCATAAAATGATTGTATCTTTCTTTTCATAATTATTGCAGTCTTTACACGTTTTAAACCATGAAAATACATGGAAATAGTTTAAAATATACGAACGAATATGAAACTCTAAATTTTTGGTCATGAGAAGAGAATTCAAATATTATTCATAGAATTTGTTCAGAAAGATTTTTTTAAATTCGTCCTGACTTGAAAATTTGATTAAATTTAATATAAAAATAAATAAGATGAATCACTTAGAAACATAAACAGAATAAATATAAAAATAGAAAAAATATTTGGTCAATAAAGTTGAAAGATATACACAATATTATAACAATTTAATATTATAATCTACGAAAAACTTCATAG
>JADDOH010005854.1:0-37082 GCA_016648135.1 Agrypnia vestita
ATTAATGTTCCCGCCTCTTCTATCCAATATTCAATGCGGGCGGGCTGTAAACATGACTTGTAATCTACCGACTAAACCTCCTCGGCTTTTAATAAATAACAATCATTAAACAATAAATATGAGTTTAAATTTTTTTACAGGATTTGAGAAGACCAATAATTTTAATAGATACGGATTAATAATACTCACATAAACTAAATTATTTCAGACACTGACTAGTTTCGATATCACTATATCTGGATGGACAATAACTGTTTCATAATTTGAAATATGCAGAGGAATCAATCGTCCGTTAGGGGGAATGACAGAGATGGAATTAGAGAATATATATATTATTATTTTTATAGTTTTTTTAGTATAATCGAGGCAGTTTTTTTTCGGTAGTTTTTTTCATATAATCGAGGAAGAAATGTAGTCCGGCAAGGTTATTATTTTTTTTTTAAATAACCTCGTACACAGGATATGCCTGTTGGAAGAGCTACCGCTATGCTGAATAATATTGCTTTGGATATTGATGTATTCCCTTTCACCGAAGGGGTTTTCCGAAGCAGGATTCTATTACATCTTTGATAAGAATTATTTTATAACTCGTAAAAATTAAATTAAAGTTTGTAACGTTTATGTTATATATCAAATAAATCGAAATTGAATTCATATTTTTCATAAATATTTCATAAATTTTTCTTTGAACATTTTTTGTGTATTCTCCAAATACACAAAAAATAACAATTGGTACCGAGCCTTCCGCATTGTTTTACTAAAAGTAGACTAGAGTATGGACATTGGCAGGACACGTTGCAAGACAGGATACTACAAGATGGCCTCCCAGAGTTCTGAAATGGAGACCTTGGGAAAATAAAAGAGGCATCGGAAGACCTCAAAAGAGATGGGCCGACGATTTTGTCGCTGTGGGGGAAAGAAATGGCTACAATTAGCCAACAACAGGGAAGAATGGAAAAATAAGGAAGAGGCCTATATCCAGCAGTGGAAAAACGAAGGCTGATGAAGAAGACTAGAGTAAGAATCACACTAACCCATAAATAAAGAGCGAGAATCTGAAGTAAAATATTCCTCAAACAGACATACACAAACTCTTGTCATAAGACTGCTGTTGTGAAAATAACTACAAAATGTGGAGATCCTTCATTAAATGCTTTTTAATTAAAATCCCCGTTTAAAGACTCACCCTTTCTTGTTGGTACTGAATACATGTGTTGGCAGCATGAGACACTTCACGGGCTCGCCGAGCCAGCGCTCCAGCTCAGGCTGTTCCGGCAACTCCGTGGCCAAGCGCAGGGCCACTCCAGCCCGGCGGTCCCATTCCAACAGGCGGTGAAAGTCCCGCCACCAGCCCCAGGTGCCGAGCTCGCCGCGGCGGGCCTGACGCTCCTCGGACGTCTCGTCACGCACCTGGTGGAAGGCGTCCACTCCCGGATCTTCCATGGGAACTTGGATCCACATCAAGGAATTGGACGGACTACAAATACACTTTTACATTAATTTGTGTTTGTGTAATACATAATGATAATAATTCATTCCCAATTAAAGTGAATTTGAGCAAATACAATTTAACCAATGATATGAGAAACCTTACAGAACAGCGTAGATTTAATAAACATATGTGAAAAGGGAAAGAAACGAGATAGCAATTAATAGTAACAAAAAAATGTAATTAATATTCAAACTGCATCTATTACGTCTGCGTCTAATGATCACGCCCACATATCCACCGGACTCTAATCTCCACCCCACTCTTCACGCTGTCCTTTAGTCTTAAGTTTAGTATCAGTAACATTACAGAAGATGATGCGTTAGCATCGAAAATGTTCTAATCGTTATAAACAAATAGCAAAGGTACCCAAAGTTATTTTTTAATATATTAATATATATTAAATGTTATGTTAAATAAAAATTAATATATTTTAATATATTAATGTATAATATATTAAATGGCCTTGTGTAATATATATTTTTTAAATTTTGTGCCTTTCTAGGAGGCATATTTGATTTTTCCATATGTTAACAATGACACTGCTTGTTTGGTGCGAAATCCGACTCTAGATGGCACTGTCTGCGCCGGCGTGAAGAAATATTTGATCTTGGATGATCACAATCCACATAAAAGAAACAATGGCTTTCTTCGGGCCAAACGCCACTTACAACACCTTGATCAACTTTGACCTTACAAAAAAATATTTTATGTGCCTGGTGGGTATTTTGGGTGTTATTCATTATGAATTATTAAAACCTGATCAGGCCATTGCAGTTGAATACTATTGTACAGAATTGGAGAAATTAAAGGCAGAATTATAAAAAAATTATAAGTCTTGGTTAATAAACAACGGCGCATCTGACACCATGAAAATGCGAGAGCGCACGCAATAAAGGACAAAACAAAGGAATCGGATCTCTTTTACATCATCTTTTACATATTGTTGATTTTGTATTTGAGTTTATAAGATTTATGTATGTATTCTAGTAACTATAATTTACATATTGATGCGCCTACAGACAAATTTGATTTGTAATGTTTTGTGGGTCTGAGATGTAAAAATAAAAACAAATGATAAATAAATTTTAAAAAAAAAAATTTTAATCCGTTTCACTCTCCAGAAACAGCACAGATGCTTATCAGATTATTGTTTATTCCGATCCATTTCAATTCAATAGATGATATGATGTCTGAAAACGTCTCAAATTGGGGCAAAATTAAAAAAAATAACAATGGAAAATTATCTTTCGGAATACTTATAGTGTATTTTTTTTGTAAATAAAATTTTTCTCACTGTGAGTAAATCTGCATGAAAAATACGTTTTGCAGCCATGATCTCAACCTTGCATTACTAATGTGAGTGGTCAGATGCTAGGTGTTTTTTTGGTACTATTTTAAGGAATGGAAGCATGGACGCTTACCAAAGAATTGATAAGGCGATTTGAGGCATTCGAGATGTGAATCTACAGAAGGATACTTAAAATAAGTTGGGTGGACAGAGTTACGAATGAAGATGTTATGGTTTGAATGAATAAAAAAAATAAGTTACTAAAACAATAAAAATTCAAAAACTAATATCTCAGACATGTGATGAGACATCCAGAGTAGTACGAGATCTTGCATTTCATAATGCAGGGAAAGACTGTCGGAAGTCAAAGCTTTTTTTTTTTATTTTATTTAATTACATACAGCATTATTACATTTTTTTTCTAGTTTATTTTAAGTATATTGATACATAAATTTATTATATCGTTGTACCTCTCCAAAAAGAGACTAACTCTTGTGTCTGGAGAGGGACTTACACTTATATATATTTAGTTTTTAAGCTAAAAAAAAATATATATATATATATATATTGAAAAGCTTTGGAAGAAGAACATCGTGGCTGAAAAACTCGAACCAATGGTTCGGCCGGTCTATTGTAGAGCTGTTCTGGACCGCAGTAAACAAAGTTCTTGTTAGAATATAATATTTTATATGGTAACATCAAATATACAAGTAGCGCCCTCTATATTCGTTGTGTATGTAACCTGTGATTTTTTAATAAAACATTCGCTTATTGGCACAAAAACTATCAAGTTGTTTAATTTCATTTTATCAGTTCTCATACCCAACATCCGTTGAACAGATAGTAAACGAAAAGTAAAAAAAAAAAAAAATTTATTTTCGCTTTGCTTTAAAATAACTCAGTTTATAAAAACACCATTCTTACGAATTATTATGATTCTTTTTCTTGATTTTTATGATTGATATTAAGATTTGATATTTACATTCCAAAATATCTAGTTGATGTGTATAACTTTATTGCTGTGAAATTTTAATTCTAATAAAATGTACAGTGTGCGAAAAATTGCATTTTTTTTTTAATTTAAGTAATAATATGTACCACACATATGTATGACATCCCGCATATCTGAACGGGCACTAAATTAACGTTTTCAAAAAAAAATTGCTTGGTACAGTTGCCGGCAAACTTCTTGAAATTCTTTGGCGTAGTGGGGGAATGCGCAGAAGACAAAATTTGGGTCTCTTTGGTGGAATGGTACATGCACAAACTTCCCCCCACTACGCCGTAAAATTTCAAGATGTTTGCCGGCTACTGTATGATAAAGTCAATGATAATCGAAACGTTCCATGGTTTAAAATACACATGCCCTTCACGAATGCCATCTTAGGGCAGGTTGTTTCAAGTTGGATTAAAGTAAGCGTTCTTTTAAAGCATAGATTTTTACATCCTCCACCAATAAGACGATCCGTTTTCGTAAAAATCTATGCTTTAATCGACCGCTTACTTTGATTGAACTTGAAACAACCGGGCCTTAGGCCCGGTTGTTTCAAGTTCGATCAAAGTAAGCGGTCGATAAAAGCATAGATTTTTACGAAAACGGATCGTCTGATTGGTGGAGAACGTAAAATTTCAGTTTAAACTCTACGCTTACTTTGATCGAATTTGAAACAACCGGGCCTTAGTGGCTGAGTTTTGCAAAGATTAAGATTTTTTGTAATTCAACAGAAGAAAATAATTGAGCATTAAAAAACAACTTACTTTGCTGTATATAAATTATGAATCAACCGAGCCAAGTTGTTGTTGTTAGCTCCTTTCAGAGTAACCATCACGGCCGACAGCCCCAGACATCTGCAGTGGTTTAATTCTTCCATCAAGCAATCTTCATGTTGTTGTCTAATGCTAGGAATTGTGCAATCTACGTCCAAGTACGGTGACAACTTCCCGACCACCTTAACGTTCCAATCCATGGGACCGAGAAGCATGTCAGTTCGAGAAAACATCGTCTGCACGGGTCTGCCGGCTTTATATTCACGCCGAAATCTCGGATGAACGATCGGCATACACGTGAAGTGGTACCTCCAACTAACAGATGTATCCAAGGCTTCCTGCAGGTCCCGGACATGACTGTAGTCTAAACCACAAGAGAAATGTTGCGGCATATTGTCAAAAAAACAGACAATTGAAGAAATAACAAAATTTCAACGATTTAGCAGTTCACCATGCGGAGGAAAGTGAAAGCACAGAAAAATGAACACAGAATATAGACTATAAACAAGTGAGCGCTGAGCGCCACCTGAGCGCCTTTTCCTATGCAGCCAAAAATCGCAAATCAGTTTTAAATTTGTCTTTGGATATTTGAATATTATTGCCAACTAGGGATGGGTCGTCGACGTATTTACCGTCGACGAAACGAGACCGTCCACGTCCATCCATCGACGAGACGATCAACTAGTTGAATTCGTCAACTAGTTGACGCGTCAACTTCGTTACGCGGATGTCGCGGACGTTCTATCTAAACATCGGGACGATGGTCAACTGTCTACGGTTCAACGCGACGCTTCTCGGCGGCTTAACCGTTGGCTATTTTTATGACGTTAATTTTTAAAATTTAAAGAAGTTCGTAGGAATATAGTTTCGGGGAAAGTAAAACCGCTACTTGTGCTTATATGTAAAAATAAATATTCTATTATTTATTTGTTTACGCACATTATAGACTTTTACATATTGTTTTATATACTTCATTATATATATAATAAAGAAAGAAGTAGGTGTACACAACAATATCAGGTGTAAGCAGTAAAATATTAGTTCAATAAAAAATAAAATAATTAAACAGAATTGTTTTATTTTATACAGCGTAAAATTGAGAATTCACCGAATCGTCGCACGTTACATCACAAAAAATCAATCAAAAAATAAATCAATTAAAAAATAATAGATAATAGCTTATTAAGCCTATCTCGCCCTACGCATGTATTCAAATTTCAAATCTCTAGTCATAGCTCGTGTACTATGGCATCTACAAGTCGACAGCGAGAGATGAGAGAGAAATAAACGGAGACGTTTTGTCTTGCTCTCGCTCGTTGCTTTGCATTGCGTTAATCTCGAATCGTCCACCGACCACGGCGTCCGCTGTCCACCGTCTACGAATTCAACTAGTCCATGCGATAAACGTAAACGGTCGACGCGTCGATGCAACGTCAACGGTTGATTTCAACTAGTCCGTCCATTCAACGCCCATCCCTATTGCCAACTGACGAAATCAATGACAACAATCTTCACATAATCTTCAGCAGATTTCTGCAAACCTATGTGCAAAATATATCTAGTCTATGGATGCTACGGCAAAACAGTCAAAAAAGGGCCCAGTACACGTTGGCTGAGGTGGGCCCAAAGCCGGCAAATACCAATGTGTATGGGGGGTATTGGCACAGGTTGGCGGACGTTGGCCAACATTGTCGCATGTATGTAATGAATGAGGAAATAATGGTAAGAAAGATATATAATGCAAGTAGTGATGGCGCCAGAAAGAGAGGGTGACCGCGGAAGACGTGGCATGACCAGATTAACCAGATACTGGAAGATGGTCCCGTTAGAAGCCTTAACAACCGTCGAGCTTGCATGCGAAGATGTATGAATGTGGAAGAGGCGAGAGTTGTGTCAGGACAGAAGTATATGGCGCTCTATCCTCTCTGCCTACCCCAACGGGGAAACAGCGTGATGGTAAGTAAGTATCACTTATTGTATAAAATTACTATTTGTAATTTTTATTTCATTGAATTGTTTTATTTTCTCTTTTAATTCTACATTTTATGCCTATTTTTCATTTTTCTTGTTTATGTTTTCAAATAATCAATGTTTACATTTGTCTATTGTTTATCCATTTGGTACAAATTTTAAAGTAAAATCCTTTAAAGCCATATATTTATGTTCCATAATTCGTACTTATTATTTTCAATCGGTTTGACGAAACATACTAAAAAAATAGTGATAATTTTAGTCGTGACTAAATGAAAGTTTTCGAAATAAATTATCTGAAAAATAAAACTCATTCATTGTTTTCATCATTAATTTTCGTCTAAACTAATAATAATAATTCAATTAACTTGAATGCCTCTTCATTGTTTCACGATATTTTTTGACATGACATTTCGGCGATCTCCGAAACACGAGAGACGTGCACCCCGGGTAAAGATGGCCGAACGATGCCATTGTCTAATGATGTGTGCTCAAAAAACCGTCAAATTAGCCAACCTAGGCCAACCTCCTCCAACCTCCGCCAACCTGCGGCAAAACCCCTTGTACACATTGGGCCAACCTCGGCCAATGTGTACAGGGCCTTTTAGATAATTAAGCATGTTTCAGAGGGATCATAGATAAGACATCCACCAATCCCTGTCCCATTTTTTGAACACGTGCGCTAGTAGGTATCAACATTTTTCTCCACATATCTATTAGGGATGGGTCGTCGACGTATTTACCGTCGACGAAACGAGACCGTCCACGTCCATCCATCGACGAGACGATCAACTAGTTGAATTCGTCAACTAGTTGACGCGTCAACTTCGTTACGCGGACGTCGCGGACGTTTATCTAAACATCGGGACGATAGTCAACTGTCTACGGTTTGACGTGACGCTGCTCGACGGCACAACCGTTGGTTATTTTTATTACGTTAATTTTTTAAATTTACAGAAGTTCGAAGGAATATAGTTTCGGGGAAAGTAAAACCGCTACTTGTGCTTATATGTAAAAAGAAATATTTTATTATTTATTTGTTTACGCACATTATAGGCTTTTACATATTGTTTTATATACTTCTTTCTATATATAATAAAGAAAGAAGTAGGTATACACAACAATATCAGGTGTAGGCAGTAAAATATAAAAATAAACTACATATATAAGCAGTGAAAGTATCGGGTATAAGCATTAAAATATGTGTATAAAAATTAAAAATATAAAGTACAAAGCAATGTGTGTATAAAAAAATATATTAGATACACATTATTACATGTGTACAGGGTTATTTGTAAAACAATAATAACCTAGCAGGACTATATTCCTGCCTTGATTATGAGTATTATTTTTTGTAAAACTTTGGACTATCACTACACTAACTCAAATCGATTACGAAAAATTCATTCGTTTCAATACAAGTTAAATAAAATGATAAAAACCTTTACATTTATTTATTATCTATAAATTTATAAATAAATACATAATTTAAAAATACTTTACATTTGAGATGTTATCTAGAAATTTATTGAAGAATACATCTTTCAAAGTCAGACTTTCACTTTGTGGTGACATTATTAATAAATAAATATATCTGTATTATTTGTCAACTTTAGTTTAAGGCTCAATTTGAGAAAAGGAACATTGTTCCCGAAACATGTAAAAAACCAATAAAAAGTGGTGTAAACAAAATTATAATAGATTTATTTTTTTATCTACAAAGTTGAAAATAGAGAATTTATAATAAAAATTAATTAAATCTAAATTCAAGATTATATTACATATACAATAATTAATGTTGGACTCCTGAATAAGGACCATAGTTAGGTATAGAAATTTTTATTCCCTACAAGTTTGTTATCATTTATATGCTAAAGTTGAAAAGTAAGGAAATAACACAATAATTCAATTTTAGCATCCCTTTTCAGGTAAATATATAAGAAGTCGAGACCGATCGAATAAAATATTGATTTTAGAAAAATATCTAGCCGGCCTATTAATTAATAATAGTTCAATAAAAAATAAAATAATTAAACAGAATTGTTTTATTTTATACGGCGTAAAATTGGGAATTCACCGAATCGTCGCACGTGACATCACAAAAAATCAAGTAAAAAATAATAGATAATAGCTTATTAAGCCTATCTCGCGCTACGCATGTATTCAAATTTCAAATCTCTAGTCATAGTTCGTGTACACAGATCTGCACTCTATGGTAGTGTACTTTAGAGTTGAAATGAAATTACCCGCCGAGCCGTCTATGACGTCTATGGCATCTACAAGTCGACAGCGAGAGAAATAAACGGAGACCTTTTGTCTTGCTCTCGCTCGTTGCTTTGCATTGCGTTAATCTCGAATCGTCCACCGACCACGGCGCCCGCTGTCCACCGTCTACGAATTCAACTAGTCCATGCGATAAACGTAAACGGTCGACGCGTCGATGCAACGTCAACGGTTGATTTCAACTAGTCCGTCCATTCAACGCCCATCCCTAATCCCTAGTGTTGCCGGACCCATAGCTGTAGAGAGAGTCCTGGAGACCTTGGTATCCCTCTGGCGGCGGCTCTGGAGTGATACACCGCCTGTTGGCGTCTTAGAATTTTAATTACCGACTTGGTGTCGGCTGTACCTGTCATGTGGCTCCATAGATGTCATTAGTATGATCTTTCTGTCGCGTCTGCCACAGGGGCAACAGCATCGACGGTATTGGTACCAACACGTACAGAGAATGAGTACAACAAGAATTCCATGCATAGCTCTGCATGGCATACTAGATGGACAGCATCCACCAGGGAGACCTCCAAAACCATTGAAAGATAGCTGGGATTCAGTATCACAAGGGGAAACTCCTGCACAGACAAAGTTGTAGAAGAAGGAGAAGGTCGGGACCCTCTTCTACCGCTCTCTCTCTCTCTGCGCTGTGTCGGTTACTTAGGGCCAATGTCTGACGGATCTTTTGTCAATTTCACTCGAATGATAACAACCGATTTTGAAAATTTATTACAAATAATCGGGCCTCCCATAGTCAAGCAAGATACAGTTGCCGGCAAACTTCTTGAAATTCTTTGGCGAAGTGGGGGAATGCGCAGAAGACGAAATTTGGGTCTCGTTGGTGGAAAGGTAGATGCGCAAACTTCCCCCCACTACGCCGTAGAATTTCAAGATGTTTGCCGGCTACTGTACAATATTACTGAACGCTGTTGGCCCTTACATCAGACTTGCAATTACAGCTCAATTAGAGCTCGATCAGTTGGATAACAATCTCGTTTCCCCACACTAATGTCATGTTTCATGTTGAGTGGTATAGCGCATGCTCATTCACAAACATACCACGCGGTACTGACGCGCGGCGCGTTGTCGCGGTGAGCTCGATCGGGAACCGTGCGCTGTGTTGTGCGCGACGTCGCAACGTCACGTAGACTCTATGCCGCGCGTGATGTTGAGGGACAATTTGTCCCCTAATGAATACATGGCTTTTGCCCACAGATATACTATATATATATATATATATAGATATATATATTATGATCTATATAGAGATATATAGATATATATATAATATATATATATATTATATATATCCTATATCAATAATCCCGAAAATCATTAAGGCCAATAATGACCACAGTACCCAAATTTAGACTTTAACTTACCAGACCTCACTTGGTAATAAGCTTCCGATACGAACGGACGTGTTCGCACTGCCCCTCGTGACGGAAATTAATTAACAAGCAACCTGAAGATGCCTGTTGTGATTCAGGCGAAACGTCGGTTGACGAATGGTCCTTCTGAGGACCAGATTTTGACGCGGGTTACCCCCAAAGAAATCAATACTAACATATATATATTTATATATATATATATACATATAATATATATTTAGTACCTAATATATATTTTCATCCTACGTACCGGCTGTCACGGATATTATCGGATGACCTGTTGTCTCATCCTACAAAGGAATGTCGAAACGTTGATAAAATGATAAGTAAGGTTAGAAATACAGGTCGTAATAAAACGCAATAAACCGATTTTGTATTAAAAATCAAAATTTATGGAGGTACAAAAAACTCTTGATATATTTTTGTATAAACTCACTCGTGAAAAGATGGATGCGGCATACATTAAAATTAATCATCTGCGGACTATAAAATCTACTACCAAAAACTATATTAATAATAGTGTCATTAAGTCTACCGGTTAAAAATCAGAGTATTTCTATTTACACCATACGAAATGAAACGGCGGAAAGAAAATAGTATGAAATGTACTCTTAATAATATATATCACAATTTTCATAATTTAAAGATTTAATTAATTACTAAGTAGGAACCTATTATCAAAATTTCGATAATACTATTCGCCTTTAGATTCTGGCAGCCCCGTATTCAAGTGACAGAGTTTTAAAATTCCCGCGTTAAATGAACAGCGAGTAAAGGAGACTCAAAGAGGGGAGAATAGCACCCGAATCTCTGGACCGGCAGGGAAGCTGTATTGATTTTTCAGCCCCCACAACAGATCTGAAATGTCACAAGTGTTCATAAATTGTTCGGCAAAATAAGCTTCATCGAAAGATATGCTAGTTGTATTTTGGTGTGCGTGAAATTGACAAATATGGCCGTATATTTCGAATAGACTCTCGAGCGAACAATACATAGTACCTAGCAGTTATGTTATGTTTGTAAAAATTTATCGCAAATGTCGTTTCCTCGACCGGGGCTTTTCGTACCCCGGGAGTACAGCGAGATCCGCGTCGGTGAAAAGGTGTTTTAGCTTTTTGGTGCTTATAATTTTGCCGCTAGCAAGTGCGATTTAATATTTTTTAAAAAGGTGGACAGAAAATGTAGGATTAGAGTATATAACGATTGCATTTGTATTTTTAAAATAGTAAAAAATGCAACATTGCATTGGGTTGAAAAAATAATACATTCCAAGATACACTTTTGTTTGCGTGCGAAGGCATGGCAAAATGACGTAAAAGCGCTTGTTGCATTAAATCTTGTAAATACTTTAAATGAAATAGAGGACCGCTATACACTAAAGTTAATTTTAACGTTGCCACATATTAAAGTACGTAAATCTGATTTATTTACCTACAAAAAATGTGAACCTGCGCGTCTTAAAATTACCAATCCATAACAGTATGTACATACATAGATTAGTGCGCATATTCTTTTAATTAATTTATATTTGTAATGCTATGAAAAATGAAAATAGCCGGGTTTTATATCAAATTGATGACAAAGAACATATTGATGATTACCGATTTAATTTAATTTAAAGTAAAGCGGCTCATATAAACAACGCGAAAGAATTTATAGACATAGGTTATAATTTCGTTTTGTGAAAAGAAACCCAACAAATGGGTAATGTATCTTCGGCTTACCTAAGGCGTCATATGGCTTCACTATTTACGCTTCGAATTAAGTTTACTGCCCGCTGGAAAATTCAGTATTTTCCCGAGATCACTAAGGAATAGACAGCAATAAAAATAAATTGAAAAATATCTAATATTCTGTGTTTTTCTCTTGTTTTTTTTACAGTTTTTTCTTTTTTGTTTATTTTGTTTTGTCGATAAATAATACCCTAATATTTATCGATTAATTTGAAAATGGGAGTGATAAACGTGTTCAAAGGAATCATCTTTTGTAGTCTGTGGTACTTCAGTATATTTTTCGGTAAGTAACGATGCACTTTTTATTCTTCTAAACCTTGCATTTAGTAACCTGTCAATCGTTAAAAAATCTTGAAATTTATTAGAAAATGCACATATTATGCTACAACATACAAACACCATAGGATTGATTTAGTTTTATTTATACCTTGTTATATACGTATATTATTACAAACATCGCCTTACCAGGCATTCCGCGTTCTGAGCCATTTTGAAATTTTGAAAATTAAAACACTTACCTAAACGTAAAAAACACAAAGTCATCATTTTAACAAATGAATGAAAACAAAAAAAATATATTTCAATTTATTTTAAAACCTATTTATGCACTGTAATATTGTAAGGGCGATGCCCCCTTTTCAAAAAAGATAAAAAATATTTTCTCACGAATAATAATCGTAAGATTTTATACTATAAATGAAATGTAAAGTATACCGTGTACCTACAATGTTTTAAAAAATGTACATTTTAAAATTAAAGAGAAATTCATAGATTTACTTTAATAATCGACTGCCAATTGCTTTTAAAATTTTCGTTATTTCGATAAATAAATTGGTTGAATTAATTTAAAAAAAAAACCGGCCGGTCGAGGGTACACGCTCAAATCTGATTCTGTTTTCAGAATCTGCCGTCTTCGCATAAAAGATTAATCTTATTTAAAACACACACAAACTGAAATATATTATATATATCATACATTAAGGATGCTAAATTGCCATTGTCAGTCATTTTGTATTTGAGATTAACAATTTTATATCAGGTGTTATACCAGTGTTGGAAATCAGTATGTACTGGAAAATAAGTATTTCATTAACAATAAAAGTAGACAATAAAAACATTAATATAATATAGACTTAATCAAATTCAGATGTAATCCTCATGAAAGCAATAACAATAATCAGTAATGAAAAATTAATAAGCTTACATTTCAAAAGTATTTAATCTAAAGAAACAAAAAAATGTATATTTAATATTCTCCTATACATGCAAAATGACCTGACAGACTGAATTATTCAGTAGAGTACATACTGATGTAAAATTTTAAGAAAAACTAATTTAAAGGTATGAAAACAAAGTGATGTTTGCTTTTCCTTAGGCTTTTTGTATTAGTATTATTATTGCTTATATTAATAGGTTACTTACAGGAGGACATAGTCTGCTTACGTTGGGAGATTTTGATGCATTGACCCACACCCAAGACGATTTTGGGATTTGGATTTCCCGACAGTTGCTTGCTCAAAACCGTTTGCTCGAAAGCCCGTTAGCCCAACTTTCCGATAAAATATTATTTCATTTATAAGATTTGTATATGAATATTTTCGGTTTAAAAAATATTTTGTTCTAGTGGGTTGCCTGAAGATATTCCATTACATACCTTCCCTAGAATTTGTTTTGAATATTCAATTTATTTGTTATGCAATTTAGTTTTTAAACTAATTTTTTAAACTAACCAAGTTCTAGTAAAGAACGAAACACATTTCTAGTAATAAACGAAATTAATTATTTTTAAGCTCTCAAGTGACCCGCTGGGAAAACATTTTCTTAAAACTTCTCTTCTTCTCCCGGCCCCTCTATCCCGGTTCATTTTTCTAAAACTTCTGTTTTAAATTTATCAGTTTGATGACTTTAAGAGTTGAAGAACTTATTCACGTTTTCGTAATTGTATGCAGATTCGTGTCTTATAATTTGAATATATTTTTATGGAAGGTAACTTGTCGGACAATCGGCTGTCGGGCAATCGGCTGTCGGACCATTGACTTACAGGGTAGTCGCCTTGTCTGGCAATTGGCCGTCGGACAATTGACTTATAGGGCAGTTGGCTTGTCGGGCAATCTGCCGTCAGACAATTGGCTTTTTGAGCAGTTGGCTTTGCCGGGCAATCAGCTGTCGGGCAATTGTTCGGCACTCCATATTTTGCATCTTTCGACTACCATATTTTTCGGTCACTTCAACACTTTTTAGTAGAAGAAAGAATATTCAGGAAAAGTATTGATTTGTTTTCAGAAAATCTGATTTTACTTATTGTCCATATAATAGCGGAATGTTGTTTTTCTTAAGGGGGAATAAAATTTAGGTAGAAATAGGGTGATTATTTTTTTAAAAGAAGCTAATTAAATTTTTTTAATGCAATTCATTAAGGAATATTTTAAAATATTATTTTATTAGAAACTTTTTGAAAAAAACATAAAATGGCCGTGTTATGTCTATTTTCATAGAACTCCTCCTTCGTGACTGAGATGCAACTTTCCACTTTCCGTGTTTGTTCAAGATAGAAAACAAGATTATTTACTTATTAAGAAATAAATTCTTTCATTTTAAGTACCTACCTAACCTACTGTATTCCAAGATGCACGCTGCATTGTGTATGTAGATATTTCATTTCCAAATAAGTACATGATCATCTTTTCTGCCTCGGGCAAATGTGTACCGGCGAATGCTGCATGTCGGTCACGGAGGAGTTCTATGGAAATAGACAAAATGCGGACCTCCCAAATTTGACCTAATTATATTCTCCCAGGGTGGTGTAAGCCCTTAAGTTTAGTTTCCCAATGTTTGAATGTTTTGTTCCTCTTTTCCCAGGTTTTGTGACGCTGTACTGCCCCCTGCTGCCCCTGGTTTTCATGAGCAACATTGCCTTCAGGACGATCACGGATAAAATATTCGCCTTTTGGGAACTGTACCCGACTGTAAGATATTGCCAAATGTTATTATTACTTGCGTGCATTCCAATAGAGTAGAGTTCCAAATTGAGTATTTTAAAGTGTTATAATTAACGTCATTTCGTAATTATGTACTAAGACATTTCACTTTGTAAGGGTATTTATTTTGACCTAACCTGACGAAGCTTGAGTTCAGCGAAACTGGTTTGCGCTAGTAATTAATAAATCGTTGTTTCATACAAAGTTGACGTGATTTATTTTGATCTTTTTATATTTTTTTCATAATTAACAACCTCGTACCAATTTAAAAAAAAAAGTTAAACTTATCGGAACTAAACTACGATCGCCGAAAGGAGAGATCTTCAACCCTATGCTACGCATCCCTGTCGCACGCGCACAATCATGTTGCTGTCACGCTCGCTCAGGCACAGCGAGCGAGCGTGACAGTAACACAACTGAACGCGAGCGACAAGGATACGTAGCGTAGGGTCAATGTACGAAAATCTCTCCTTTCGGCGACCGAAGTATAGCCATGGAACTGGAAGACAAGAAATTTTCGTTAGTTCATGTCTATATATTTTTGTGGTCTGTGCGTAAAACCTATTTTTCAACATTGATAATTTAATTTATTAATAAATTATAGAAATATTGACATTTCTCAAAGTAACTTTACGCGTGCACAAACAATTACATCTCGTCTATTATTGAGTGTCGAGATAAATATTTTCATATCCTGAGAATAGGGAGGAAGGATTATTTTAAACAACGCCTCACCATTGGAAGAAATCACGTTCTTTCCTGTTCCAGGCCTTGCTGCAACTTTTATTTGGCACAAAGATATACGTTCATGGAGACTACGTGGATCCCGGAGAGACCTCCCTGGTCATCATGAACCACCGCACCCGCGTGGATTGGAACTACGCGTGGCTGTGCATGTTCCACGCCACGAGGAAGCAGAGGCACCAGCACGAAGGCGACAAGGACCGCAGCCACGTCGGCACCTACGATGCCCTGCAGAACGGAGGGCTGTCCTATCAAAATGGAGGATACAACATCAACAAAAGCATGTGCAATGGGAAAGTTAAGACGTTGGAGAAGAAGAAGAGCAGCTGGAATCTTTTGGAAACATTCAATCAACGGACGAGAATGAAGTTCGTGTTAAAAGATGAGATCAGACACATTCCTGGACCGGGTAAGTGATTTGCTTATTTCAGAGATATTCCAATTTGTCGATTTCAATGAAGTCACATTTTATTTGTGGAGTTATGATTTTTTAGAATATGGTTTGTGATAGTTACAATACAAGAATACAAAAATTACAGAGATTAACGAAATCCCATCTCTAGGAAAGGGGGTTGGGTCACAGTGGCAGAATGCCTCCCCTTGCATAATGAAATTCCCTAGTAAAAAAATGTATTTTTTACAAAAGACATTGTTTTCTTTTAAATTTCGTTCCAAACCGAGTAGGTATCTTCACTAAAACATTTTCTTGTAATAAAATGCGACGTCTTCAACTAAGACATTATACTTTTTAAGAGTATTTTTTACATATTATTATTATAATATTTTAAATAGAGATGCGAACACGGAATACGTTTCGCATCAATATTCTTACTATTCTCAAACTAAGCCAAAAGCCTGTGCTATGAAAAAAGCTATGAAAAAAACTTGGTGGTGTCCTAGAATGGGGCTTGAACCACCGACCAACAAATCACCAGGCAAGCGTCATGACCATTACACCAAGCTACTATTTAGTTTGACCTTTTCATAATTACTTCAACATTTACGAGTTCCTAGCAATTTTCGAAACAATTTAAATGAATTGGAACCAACCTTAGCACCAAAATCTTTACGTTAGTTCATATCTATATATTCTGGTGGTCTGTGGTTAAGTTCAAACTAATTTAAATATACCGGGACACGATCTTATTGATGATTATTTCGGAAGCTGATTTTTACAGGGGATCCGTTGAATAAAGATTATATTTATTTTGCAGGCTGGGTGATGCAGTTGAACTGTTTCATCTACATCAAGCGCAACTGGGAGACGGACGAGCTGGAGATCCTGCGGGTGGCGCAGTACCTGCGGAACATCGGCTGCAAGTACCAGCTGCTCATCTTCCCCGAGGGAACCGATCTCACGGAGAGCAACATCAGGAAGAGCGACTCCTTCGCCAAGAAGAATAATTTTCCGGTACATCCCACCCTTTCTTGGAGTGGTACAGTGTAAGGTGGCATGTGTATGATTTTAGACGCGCATTTCGACTTCCTAACCCTATCTATAAAAGATTATGAAAAATGTCAATAAACGGCAAATTAAAAAAAAGTCGCAAAAATGGCGGCTAATTTAGCGTCTATATTATATATATATCAGATTTATCAACTATATATCAGATTTGACGAATACTTTTTCCAATTATAAAATATTTTCTCTGCATGTTTTGTCTTCAAATCGTTAATGCTCTGTAAAATATAAAAAATGTACCACTAATAAGTTATATTGAGGATTAAAATATCAAAAAAGAAAATCGCATGAATTTTTACTCCCTTTATATTAACTCGTGGCGTCTGCTTGCTTGCCGTCGAAAAAACTTTGGATCGATTTTTAACCCTTTTCCCGTGATCCAATCGAGCTGAAACTTTGCAAGCAGACTCGTAACGAAAATTTGATAGATCTTCTCAAGAAGATCTATCAAATTTTCGTTAAAAATAATAATAATTATAATATAATTTTGGATTTTTCAAATTTTTAATAGTTTTGCATACAAGTATGGAGATTTTGACGCATATGGTAGACACGAAACCCGAAAATGAGAAAGGGAGTATTGTAAAAATTTGGTTTTTATGGGTTACTTTTTTATTTACTGAATGTATATATCGTATTGTTAAGAAATTATATTATGACAAATTAATGTCAAAAAAATCGGCGAATAAAAATAGGCGTCAACTCAATAGTAAGCGAAAAAATATATTGAGCTACTAAACTAGATTCCGAGCTGGAATTTCAGAATTCCTTAGCGGGCTCTGAATGCTCAATTACGAGCTAGACGATCAAGAAGATTTTTTTTGATTTCCGTTATTTTTGCATTTAGATATATCGCCAAGTCCTTCACCCCCGCACGAAGGGCTTCTGTCACCTGGTGCACGCCATGGGCAGCGACCTGGCGGCGGTGTACGACATCACGGTCGCCTACGGGGGCTGCGACGGCTGCCAGCTCAGGGACCTGCTCTTCGGCAGGTTCCCGCCTGAGGTCCACTTCTCCATCAAGCGGTAAGCATTCAGATTGTCTTCTGGAGTTCTTTTTACATTTCAATACAAAGTAAAGCTTTTGGCTCACATGAAAGATGACCGTTTATCAATTTTTGAAATTTTTGAATGAGTGATGACCCAAATTATTCTTCAAGCTTCAAGCTATAAGACGAATTAAAAATATTTAAATGTACTAAAAAGTAAAAAATAAATTTTCGGTCAAAATTTTTTTGCCGCACTCTCTAAATAAAAAGTGGGCGCTTACTGTATTGATATAGTTTGCAGAATTCTGTTGTTGATGGAGGGAAAGCACTCACGCTTTTATTTGGAGAGTGACGCAAACATTTTTTGGCCGTTAATAGTAGTACATTTAAATGTAAGCGCGGTATTTAAAAAAATATTTTTTTCGTGTACCTAATATAATTTTCTACTTATCGTCATCGAGAATACGCCTGAGTGCAAAATTTCAGCTCGATTGGATATTTGGAAGCGGGTGAAATAACCATTATAAGACTCTGTCCAAATAGACTAATATAAGCGTGCTAAAAACTAGGTGGTGTAACCTTTTAATTAGAAATTTCAAAAGTACGAATATAATTATAACAGTGTTGTATATACAGCAATGAGAATTTGATCTCTGTGTTATCGTGGCGTGGCTTGCACACAAAGTAGAAACTTTGTGTGCAAAATACATGTAGGAATGAACCGGAGTCCACTCAGGGCTCAACTCTGTTTTGTCCTTTATGTGCTTTCGAGATCCGAGAGAAATGTCCGCGCACATGCCCCATTGTATTTAAGAATCAAGATGATACTTCTAAAACACAAGAAATGTTACAGATTTGCTTTGAAAATATTCAGTTTTCTTAATTTGATAAGCGAATCGTTGATCCGACTTATATTTTATTAGGGACTCGTACGATCATTTTTAGCCCATACCTGTAGTGTGCCCCTCACATTTCAAATTTGTCAAGCAGTATAAATTGCTAAAATTAGATCAATTGAAATATTCTGTAGGGGGTTTATTTATAGTTTCGTTACTTTTATAAGTCCCACATGCCATATAGGGCGGTTCCATCAGCTACGCTTCATATTTAGAAAAATATATGAAATCCAGAACGTAATAATTTTTAGGTTTTGCAATATTTGATTTCAGTTAGAGCAATTTTTAGAGAGTTCTGGACGTATATTAGTGTTTGTTGTATCAATAATACTTTTAATTATGATATAGGTATCCAGCGAGCTGTCTGCCTGGCGAGGAAGTATCCCTGGGGAAATGGTTGAACGAGAAGTGGAGGAGCAAGGAAGAGCAGCTGAAAGATTTTCATAAACACGGTGAGTAACAATCTGCAGACTTATAGCTCCAACGGCGTCCCCTTTGTGGAATTTATGTCCTAATATTGATGACAACTGTCGGATATAACAATAACTAACATAATTTGTTGCTCTTGGTTAAAAGGATTGAATATATATTGGTTGTCGGGAAAGTTCTGTCGCAATTTGGCATAACAAGTTTTTACAAGTTTGATAAATTAGACATAAACAGTGTAGACAGACATCAAGAGGCATCTTATTATTTTTTTTAAATATTGTGCAATATAAAATGGCTAAATAAAATACCATCTATAAGTTACGTGTTGCGTTTAGAGCATTTAAGATGTCAGCGCAAAGTGTATTTTAGGTACTGTATTTTGTATGAATTCCAGCTCGTCAATAATCGGTTGCATGTGAAAACTACTGTTCAGTATTTGAGAGACGTGCTGTAATTATTTGTACCATTCAAATATATGTGTCGAGATATCTAGAGAAGTACGAATATAGCAAGGAAATACTGTCGGAAAGACAACACCATGGCTGAAAGACCTGAGACAGTGGTTTAGCCGGTCTACTGTAGAGCTTTTCCGGTTAGCAGTAAATAAAGTTATGATAGCCAACGTTCGTTGAACGGCTAGGACTCAAGAAGAAGAAATACGGATTATCAAATTCCGTTCCGGAGATATTGTCCTAGTAGTAGATTCTTGAAAACTGTTTAAGAACTTTGATGACATTTTGCGGTCCATGTGGGAGTTTCACAATCACATGAAACAATCAGAAAGCTTGCTAATGTATTCAGTATTCACTATTCGACTGCAGCAGACCTCATCAAATATAGAAAATACCATATCAAAGGTTTTCTGTAATACGATAGAACTTCCTCCGTAGCCTAATTTAATGTGTTAACGTGTTTGCCGTCCACTAGGCGCACATCGTATATCCCCGATAGGTAGGTATGTAAAATGAATGTTGTTAATTAATAATCGAAGGGTTCGTTTTCGATATCAATTAATTAGAAAAAAATTTCATCTGGGAAAATAAATTTCAATGTTCAAACTATTTTTAGTTACAACTAAGAGGTCGGTCAATATACGAGTACCTAAATCATGTTGAATTTTATACCAAATATACTATCGATTTTTTTTATACGATTAAATCAATTTAACTTTTTTGATTTTAGTAAATTGAATTTATTTTAAATTCCTAGATAATTTGAACACACACAAATCATACTTCATTAAAAGAATGAATTATAAATGAGACATCATAAAAAATTCGTTCGATAATAGAAAATTTTGAAAAAAGTTTGTCGTTTTGATTTTTTTTTTAATTTTTAGAAAAATCAAGATTCAATTTTTTTACTTTCTTTTTATGGTTCCACGATGATGTTAGATGCAAAGTCATTACCTAGAATATTGTATTTTTTTACATATAAGGGTCGATCCCCACTATCAGACCTCTCCCGGTCCACTCTCGCTCAAGTGGGAAAGTTTAGATCACGCTTCATATTTTTTGATCAGTTTGCTCTGATCTGCGTTTCAAATCGGATTTTTTTGGAAGAATTAGCTGCTATAGATATTATTTAGGTTGCAAAAAACATTTATAATAAATAATACATTAATTTAATTATCTTTTTCATAATTCTACGTTTTCTATAATACGTATTATTACAAAACTTAAAATTTAATTAATGCTATGCACTCAAGATTAGAACTTTAGATGTTTGGCCAAGTCAGGACAGGTTCGATTCCGTTCCAGTCAAATATTCTTCGATACTATACTATAATCGGAGCGAGATCGGACCGGGACCCGAGTGGGATTGGAGCGAGTATACCTATAGTATGAATTACTATTTTATTGGACGCGAGAGCAAGAGCGGGAGCGGACCGAGAGCGGACCGTAAGCGGACCGATAGTGTAAATCAGGTGTGGCGAACCTTTTTTGGGTCCGCGTGCCAAAAATATTTCTCGATTGTGTGGCGTGCCCAAACAGTAAAAAAATTTAACAAAATAGAAAAAAATGTTTGTTTTTTAAATTTTATTTACAAGCTTAAAAATTACAATATAATTTCTTAAAAATAAAGTCGTAATCAATAAACATACACATTGGTTATTTATCAATGAGATTTTTTCTGTTGTACATTCGATGACAAATTCTTAATATCTGGTTCATATTTCGTCACTTTTAGTAATACCTACCGTAGTAACGAGACCAACTGGATTCATCAGTCATTCTTTTTCTTGAATTACATTTTTTGAAATTCATTTCTGTAAATAATGACTCCCAAGCAATGTAGAAGAGAAAATTGATAATATTTCTCTAGCTAGTTTCTTTAAATCGCTAAAGATTTCTGGAATGGCGTTCCAATGTTTCATTATTTCTTCTTCTGCATATTTATTAATAATGTTTGTTAATCGATCGCTTTCAATTATTTCCAAATTCAATTGCTTAAAAATTTAAAAAAATATTTTTGAACTTGGAAATCGTTCGCGTGCCTTCCAAATTCTCAAACGTGCCATCTCTGGCACGCGTGCCCTCGGTTCGCCACACCCGGTGTAGATCAACCCCAAATGGTATATTTGTATTAGCAATCTGAATAACACCAAGTGATTTTCTTCTGTTTCAAGTTTTTTAGTGCTTTGGTAAATAGAATAAGTTTACTTTAATGTTATTGAAATAGGCATTCATTTACGATGAAATATTATAACAGGGAGATTCGTGGATGCGTCCAACAGACTGGAATATCTTCCCCGCGGGGAACTGATCACCGCACTGATTTTCTGGACGGTCCTGGTCCTGTCGTGCCCCACACTTCTGTGCCTCTTCCCTCCGCTGCGGTACATCAGCTTGCTGTGGTGCGGCTTCTTCGTCCTGCTCAGCCTCATCAGTACAGGCTTCCACCACCTAGAGATGGGGTGTTTCGGGATGAAAGCTCCCCTCCGAGAGTTTTTCAAGGGGAAGAAGGTAAATTGAGTAGGATAGGTTAGGACAAAGCGGAAGAATGTGAATATTGTGCCCTGAACTGAAGACTTTAGCTGTTTCATTTTTATTCTCGAATGATCTAGTCATAAGTTATGAGATTTTATTTGTTGCAAACTGTCATAGAAAAAAAATCAGAATACAATATTACACATTTTTTGCATTTCTTATACATTTATTTTGTTTATTTGGTAGTTTCTTTACATGTTCTTAGTTTATTTCATAAATAATAGATATGAAATAAGGGGTTTTACGTTAAGTTATGATATAAATTTTACAAAAATTGTTCACATTCAAAACTATTGTGTTAATTTAAAAAAATGAAATTGTCTCTTCAACTATTGTTTAGTATAATAGTGAAAATAGGAATCTTTTATAATATAAATTAATGGTATTATAATAATTGGTTTTAGTATTTGCGAGATATGTTAATCGATTCCTTGTTTATAGGTTATAGGCACGTGTACATTGAAGAGATTTGTCTCGGAGACTCGACTTGAAAGTCATGTAAAGGACAAGATAAGTTGTGCGCGAAGCGTTTTACACTTCATTGCCTGTTGTTTTCTGTACGCAAAATTATCAACAGGTACGTATCGATAATTAAAGCCAAATCTCTTACGAGAGTTTTTTTTTCTAATAGAGATGCGAGCACGGAGTACGTGTCGTATTAATATTATTACTATTTTCAAACTAAACTAAACGCTTGTGCTTTAAAATAGGACGGTGTCCTGGAATGGGGTTCGAACCACCGACCACTAAGTGATCACTAACTACTACACCAAAAAGTCTCATCCATGTACACTCGCCATAACAACAATAAAATCTTGCGCTTTTTCAGATTTAATGTCTGTATTTAAATATATGTAGTATAGTAAAAACATCGCCATCGCTACGTTATTACGATAAATTTGTAGTATGAAAAATTTAATAAAAAAATAAGGAAGAATTTTAGTAGGAGACTCGCCTCAAGTTTTTACGAAGATGCTTTCCATGGGAACGTATTATTGATTTGGAGTTCATCCCCATAGAACAACGTAGAGTACAGTTGACATAGAGAAAGAATTGTGACCTTTCATTTTGAAGTACCTATCACTCAGTGTCGAGTACAACACTAGAAACAAAATGCTCATCCATTACGGCGATCATTCATACTCAGTATGTCAGAATCTAGAAGTCAGTGAAGATCCGATGTAGATAAGAAGCTCACTTCTAGAAGTTAAAAAGTCTCGAAAGTAAATATAAAATTTCATAGATAAATTAATCAAACAATGGCTGTTCAATCATTAATGTTGGTTGGTGATTTTAATGTAAAATCTCCAAGTTGGCTGTGATAAAAATATTTTCGATGTCGAAAATATTTTGTAGATTTTCTCTGCGTCGAATATTCATGAAAACTTATGACGTACTACCAAATTCGTGTTTTCTCAACTCAAAAAATATTCAATTCTTTTTGTGCAATTTAAATTGCACATAATAGAGATTTTTCGAGATTTTTATTATTTAATATTTCACATTTCACTCACATTTTGATGTATTGTAAATAATAATTTGAATTGATAATTACTAAATTAATGTAATAACCCAAATTATGTGTCTATTAGTAATATTAATTATTGATATTGTAAACATATATTAGAAAATATGGGCAGACAACCACTCACTACTGAAGTAGTTTTAGAAAATCGACAGTTATTTCGTGTAAATAATACAACTTGTATTTTTAGCTAGTTTGTAAAATATGTAATACTTTTTTATGTAGGTTTATAATAATTGTTAAAACATTACCAAAATTTAATTTAATTTTTTGATCGGAATCATCTTCGATAAAAGAATTTCTATGTTGTTCAACCGTGGGTTGTGAAGATGCGCCTGATTACGACACGGTATTACTAGATGTATTAAAAATAATCTGGAGGCGCTGAAAACTTGCGTATTCTATTTATCTCATCTACTGTCAATTTATTTTATCAAATAAAAATTAGTTTGTATGTTTTTTCAACGTAATATTCATAGGCTTGTACTGTGTAACAAACTTATATTTTTAAATTAACTTTCAGACTAATGTGAAAATAAGTAAATAATGTACGATATATGTGTGGCCCCAAAGAGATATTATATTATATTTATTTTAGATGTCTAATATGTAGGTATGCATTGTGTATAAAATAAAAATATTCAATTAAAAATATTAAAATTTTTGTTGTAACTTGATAAAATATTGTACTAAATCATCATCAAAAATAGTGGAAAACCAAAAAAACTTTAGGTAGTTTTAATTTTCCACGATTTTTTGTATATTTATTTTTAGGGGCCTAACAATACTGATATTCAAATAACTTTCATTTAGCAATCTGCTGACTTGTCATATAATTAATACCTACTGTATTTTCTTATAGTGATAATATCCTGACTGTTTAGAGATAACTTAGTTATTCAGTGATGAATTGATAGTAATTCTAGATATCTGCTATGATATAAATTATTTTTGTCTTTTGACGGTTTCTCCTTTGAAAGAGTATACGTACTGTATTTTTCGATATTTTAAAAACAAATTGACCATTCTGAAATCAATTACTTGTTGTACTTCTAAAATATGATTTTTACAATAACGTATTTTTAGAGAATATTACATTTTTTGATAATTAACAATTTTAAGTCTTTCTTAATCTAAATTCTTTTTATAACTCATTAATTTGACGCATTTCCTCAATCAATCAATTAAAAGTATTTTTGATAAGTTTGTATACCTCCCACCATCTACAGAATTATTTGAACGTCATGCTTTATTTGAAATATTTAAATACAGTAAGAATCTCATACATTTTATATAGGTACGTACGTAATTTTTAATTTATCCAGTTTGCAACTAGACATTAATAAATTTCACAGCTTTCTGACATGCAACACGCGATTTCATTAAATCATTACAAGTTTATTATTATTGACAGTAAACTTTAAAATCATGCAAGACAAATCTTATATCATTTAGATGACATGAGTCATGTATACACGGATGAGTCTAAAATATTTGTTTCGAAAGCGAGTAAATGACTAGCGAGGAGTTAAGATCGAAGCAGGCTACGATTCATATCCGGATTTTGTACGTGAAGTTGGCTGATAAATATCGAGCCTTAATAGACAGATAGTCCTCTCCTACGTAAATTATTCCTTTATATGTTCTGATGCGTTCACGACGGCGGAATTTTTATGAAACAATATGAAAAAGTTTATCTTCATCAATGGAGCACATTAAAGAAAAAAGTTTTACAGAAAAAGTTAAAATTAAAATGATTAAAGTTAAAATGATTGATTGGAATATTAAATTAGTAAATAATTATCAATATTATGATTCCGTTAAATCTGTATTAAGTAAAACACTTTTTTCCATTGCCATTTAAAAAAACCCAACAAATCGTATGAATTATTTTATGTAACGAGGTGTACAGATTCTTTTGAAATATATTTAGATATTATTTAATGTGTAGAAATATTTAACTTTCGAGTCACTTAAAGGCAAGATACATCGAAATTTTCATTTTTTCTGATGGCAATTTTTGACGTTTACTTTTTAGGTATTCGTTTTTAAGCATTGACGGCGACGGATTATCTATAGTATGATTGCTTCAAAAACACAGTATGCAGTGAGTTGTTTTGCAATCACCAGTTTCAAAAAATAACCCAATGGGCGATAGTTATTCGCAGAAGCTAATTAATAGGCGCGCAATGGAAGAGACCAAAGGCCGTGTAGCGGCCAGTATTGACGCCCGTAGGGTCTAGCAGCTAGCAATGGGCGATAGCCGATTGCTAGCTGCTAGTAGATTTTTTAATGGCCGTTATATTCACAAAATATAATAAATTTGGTTATTATTAATTTTCATGGTTTGTGAAATACTTTAAAATGAAATACACCTTCCGTTCGTCGGCGCGCAGTTATCTTGCGTGCAATTCAGGGAACACCAAAAATACTACTTAAATTGCTACTGAAATATATATAAAATTGCTACTTAAGAGCCTGCAAAATACAACATTTTATAAAGACCTGTTTGTTAGTTACGATATTTAATGTAGGAACCTCTGAGATGAGAGGGCAAATTCTCATCCATATATGTGTATACGCGCCATTAAGTTTAAACTGACAGTGTAAAATAAAATCTGGAATATGTAAATGTTTAGTATATTTTATGATTTCGACGGGAATTAAACCCAAAACTCCGGGATACCTGCGCAACCGGATATGTCTTTTTTGTGTTGTTATTTAGTTATTGTTATAGTATTAGCAGTGATTTTAAGACAAATAAAATTATATTCCGTTGATCATTAATAAATCTATATTACATTGACAAACTATGTATAATCTGATGTAATTATTTTACGTGTTAGTGGAGTAGTACGAGAGCAGTACTTTTGGTACCGCGAGCCTGCTCTGCAGCCTAGTGAATGAGAGTTAAAAATTTCGAGAATGAATATAAATATGTATATTATTCTCTGCAAATGAACTGTACTATTTGAAATAATCAATAATGTTTTGAAACTATATAAATCTAATATTGTAACACGATAGATATTTTCCTAGTGGGCAATAAGTTTAATAAAAAATTAATTAGATCATTCAACCAAAGTAAAATTTTTCTAACATAGTCCAGCTTGTTTTATGGTATAGTTTAACACATAAATAAACGTCAAATTCGATGATATCGGGTGTGTTGGCACTCTGTTATTATTTACATAATTAAATATATATTAATTAATTAAATAAAACATTATTTAAACTAATTATCATTAAAAAATTGATTGACCATTATTGTAATGGTATATTTAACAGTCAATTAAATTGTATTTTTTTTACTGATTCGTCTAAAGTAAATCTGCGAATCCATATGTGTATAAATCTATTAAAATTAATAATATTTTCTTTTTGCGAAACGGTGTACGGAACGAGCGTGGGATGAATCTTGCTTGCTTGGTCATTATGTGCCTCTAAATACGTCTCAGATCCTCATTACATCATATATAATCTTGAGATCATCTTAATCACCCCTCTCAACGCCTTTCTGGCTACCTGCCAATTCCATGAGGCTTTCTCTGAGGGAGGCCGATTTTTTTTCAACCATCCCTCAGATTACTTAAATGCTAACAGATTTTAAAGATTCACTTAGCTTCCCTCCTTTTATTTCACAGTTCCGTCACACCCCAATTTTGTTATCCGCAGTTCTTCAATGACCTACTGGCCCAAAAAAAACCAGTTATGTCTGCGATAAAAGTGTTCTGTGAAGAAGTCTTTTTCATCTTTCTAAATATTTTCTGTAAGGTTAACTAACCACTTGTCTTTCTCAAAATTGTAATTTTTTCATAAGAGCGCACTGAGTTCCTACTACCAACTTCACATGTATAATTGGATGATGGTTTTTGCTTTTTCTTTTGCATATTTGCTGCAACTCATAAATACGTGCACATAAGTAAAATATCTGATGTGAGAATTAATAAAATCATCTACTAATCTAGAGCAAGCTTTCTAGTCATCTAGTATGACACCCGGCGACAGGGGAGGGCTGGAGTAATTAATACCCGATGATTTGTAAAATAATCGATTTGACTATTTCGTGCGCGGGTGTCTTGCCCGCCCGCTTTCGTTCGGTTTCAGATTTTTTCCTACTCACTGCAATGTGCAAATGCATTTTGATAATATATTTCTTTTGGCGGATTTAGGGTGAAATTTTAGTATGCATTGAAGTGCGCTTGCATCGTTTTCACACCATGAAGTTAGCCGTCACTTTGACGGTGTATATTGTTTATGGTTGTTGCGTCACTGTTAAAAAATTATTCACTTTGAAATCGAAATAATATTCCACTATCATAAATAACGTATTGTCGACCATCTTGAGTGCAGTGCCGAACACAAAGATGTTCAATCCAAAAGATCATGAATGATTGGTTATTTAAATGAAAATTAGAACTGTTTTGGTGAATTAAGATTTTAGCTGTGTAATCGAAATGACAAAAGGGGCTTCTAGTTTGCACAGATTTTGTACCTATTACATGGTATAGTTGACTGCGCTCAATTGCATTTGACAGAATGTCATCAGTTAGTTATGTTCGCCATTAAAACCGTGTAATAACTGTTCTTGTCATCAGTTTTTAATAATTACACCGTTAGTTGTGAAACCTCAGCTGAAGTCGCTATGGTCGTGAAGGTACGTTTTTATTTATTTTAATTTTATTTTTACTGTTAATTTAGTTCCATACATGTGTTGTACGGGATAATACATGAATACATGATGATATAGTCATTTAAACTTTTTCATTATAAACTTTTTGCATTCCAGTTTAAACTCTTTTATATTAGGTAACTGTGTTTTGTATAGTTTTTGGCAGGCAATCGTCGTACATTAGACAGTTTTGTGAAGTGTTTATCTCTGCTAAAATGCTGTCGACTCTTGCATTGCATGAATTGAAATCCTTATTTTGTTTCCTCTTGTTATCAAAGTATTTGGACAATAATCCGTGTCTGATTTTAAATATTTTTACCAAAACATGATATTTTATTCTTTGGTTTACTGATTAAAATTTAAGGTCATTCAACATTTTTGTTATTTTTTTTTTCAATTTCTTCTATTATACGCATTGCTTTGTTTTGTACTATTTTTAGTTTCGTTAGCAATACTCCGTTGCTTATAACAAAAATTATTATACATTTGTATAGTTTTTGATTTAATATGGTATTATTACATGTTTGCGAAAGAAGTAAATTTTCCAACGCACGTAAATGAGCACACGCATCCATCTATTTTTTTCTCATTAAACTTAAAGGTTTAAACCGAAGAATTATTTTGTTAGGTATTATTTACATGGTGGCAGAATAGATTTTACAGGTTAGATTTTCGGACAAAGGTTTTAGGTTTCATTTACATTCAATATGTTTATCGCGTACCGGGCCCCAATATTTCTGTCGCCGGGCCTGTCTAGCAGTAAAGCTAAATACAAACTGTGCTGATCAATATTGATTATAAGCAATCATTCCATTATAATCATAATTGTTGGAGAGCTTTTCTTGAATATATTATTATTATTGTGCCGTTTAATGGATTTTTAAAGATCTCGGTTTGCGTGAAAGCGTGTTTACCGGTAACCTGTTGCGCCAACAGCACGCGCTTTATTAAATGACCGTTTCATGTCAATCAAGGTGCACTTAGGATTTCTCTAAGCAATTTTCTCTCAACTTAAACTGACAGGTGATAATCGTGTTTTCTTTAATGTACTTTTTTGATTTAAAATTTTATGGTAGGTACATCTATTTTCAAAATTGTGCACATTTGTTTAGAATACTCAGTATAATAAAAATAGCAAGTTATTGTAAAACTTGAGGCCAACTGAAGATTTTAGAAATTTGCCTTCACAGGTCACTTAGAAGGGTTACTGAAGGGTTATTTGAATTAACATTAAGTCGGAGGAAGGAATAAGAAAGTAATACTTAAGTAATGTTGATTCGCAAAAAATATAATTTGTTCCACATTAATTTTTTAGGTAAATATATTCACTTTTTATCATTTCTTTAATATGGAGTTTTTGTCCATACTCTGAAAACCTTTTTTTAATAACTACAAAAATTGGGTATCATGTTTTCAAATCAGGACCTTAGCAATTAATAAAATGATTATTTTTTACTAAGGTTTATTTACTTGAATTACATTGAATAATGAAAATTTTGTCCAATTTAAATTATTTCCGTCCCTGTATTTTTTTAATATTGCTATTTTTAGATTATTCATTATTTTGTTTTTTTATGATTTAACTCTAAATGTATTGCTCACTTGTATTTCAAAAGAATGTGTCTATTAAAAACTTTTAAAATATATACTTACTTAACATCGATAATGATTACATTGAATATGTATGATAGTTATTAAGCCAAATGTGTTTTCTCAAACGAAACGGTGACATGAATAATTAACTGTCTATTGTTATGCAGATATAAAAATATCAGAAATAAAATACCGTTACGTCACTAGCATAATTAGGAGTTTTAGCATTAAAATAATGAAAAATACTGTGAAATCTTCTATGTGCCAAAACGTGTGAATTAGTGTAATTATAACATTAGTATATAGGTATTACTGTTGCATATATAGTACTTTAGGCTTATTGGCGATATTAAAACATAAAGCAAGGTGTCTGAAAGTGATTGTACCAAACTGAATATCCATAACTGTAGTCTCATCATACAGAAGCATCCAAAAAGCAAGATTGTTATAATGGTTGATTGTTATACCAAAACTCATATCATATCAAAAAATAGTTGTCATTTGTCGAATGTCAATATTTATATCATTGTGACAGAAATATTGGCTTTTATACTCTTTGGATGAAATTAGTAGATGTATGTGAAACAAACTGATTTTTACCAAGTTTTCATATAATAATAGTACCTATTTTATGTAATATTTAACAAAAAATTATATTTTAAATAAAACTACAGATTGCAATGAGTGGTTTACGTGATGATAGAAATCATTTTGACATCCGTGTCGCTTTGACATTAAATAAATAAGTCTTTTTTAAGAACACCCAGTCACCGTGAAGTTTCGACACTACAATCCAATCCGTGTTTGTGTAACAAAATATCGACGTACCAAAACATAATTTATATGCCGTTAATGCACAACTGTTGGGTGATGAATGTGATATTGCACATAGTTAATGAAGAAATAGAAACACATGTAGCAATTTCTGTCTCCTGTCTTGCGATTAAATAACATCTTTTTATAAATCCCTTATACTCCACATTCCTCTCACTCAACGTGTCACATTAATTAGACCATATAGATCCACCACTACTTTTCAAAGGTCCCCATCTAAAAATGCAAAATTCGCAAATTTTAATTAATTAAGTAAATACACGGACATAAATAAATACGTCTAGTATATTTTTGTTACAATCACCGTAGAAACAATCTTGCTATCTTAAGAACAAGGCAAATCATTCGACTTGCTTGCGATCATCTCACTTTCAATCTCTTTTTTAATTGTCCTTTTTAAGCTTCCGGCAAGGCAGTCATGTTCTTGAAAGAGCATTTGCTATGATAATGACAACACTATATTCAAAACTGTCCGGTGCCATGTGCTACTAGTTTCAGCACCTTACTGAAGATAGCTATTAGTTGCATACTTCACCAGATCTTCCTTCGACTCTTGATCTCTTGATCCTCAATCTCCCCATTGCATCCGTACGCCTTGTGCCAGCAAGTATTTTAGCATGCACATCATTGTATTGTGGAAGGTTGTTGCGTTCGTGTTGTGAATAATTTCTACCTGTTGCTTTCTCTAGAGGACTTACATCAACAAAAGAGAATGCTCCCGGGACAGAAAGAAATGTCTAATCAATATTCGCGACAAAAAACTTGAAATATATTATTTGCGCGCATGTTTAATTTACACCGACATCTTAAATTACCGCAAAACGATTCAACTTTCTTTTTAGTACATTCATTTTAAGACACCTGCTTCTTGGCGCATATGCTAAAAAAAATTGACTGTTCGCCGGTCACTTTAATAAATTAATTAATTCTACAGCTTCCGCGCGAGTTACGAGATTTGTCTGCATATAACATTTTCGATAACATCTCTGCTACGTTATTAACTAAAAAAAAATTGCTCATTAGAAATCCAATTTAGATGTTAAAGACTCGATGAAAAATAATAGTTGACATTTAAATTTAAATGTAGTGGCTGGATAAGAGAAAGGGTTGGACTAGGTTTGTACGACATATGCATTTATAATATTATATTATAATATAAATTCGACAAACATTAGTTTAATTACATGATATCGATTATACTTTGATGATACTGAGGTTGATAAAATTCAATGATAATTTAAGTATGCGCTCAGATTTGTGTTTAACGCTTTCTAATAAATAATTAGGCGAATTCGAAATTAATCTGAATAGTATAAAATTCCCGTGAAATACGAATGAGGTAGACATATGAAGATACATTTTTCAAATAGATAAATAACTAATTTGCTATTCTATAATCTATCAAGTTTAGAAGTTTGTAGGCATGTCTGACAAAATGCAATGCTGAAAGATTGTTAATAGTAATGAGCATTTTTTGGCAGTAATTTTCTAACTTTATGAGAATAATTTAAAGTGGAATTTCTAGGTATTCGGCCGTATTCTGAAATCAGCAGTATTGCTTAATAGCAATATTGTATCTTGACAGTTATTTTTTAACATTGTAATGCCGTCAATTTTGAAGTTTTAAGTTTGACAGGCTTGAAATTAATGAATTCAATCAATTAGAAAGCTCATTATTCGTAATTGTGAATAACTTAAGGTTTGTTTAAGTTTTAGAGTTTGATAAATGATTGAATTCATTAATTTCAAATCTATCGCTTAAAACGCCAAAATCGGCGGCTTTAGAACGTTACACAATAACTGTCAAGAAACAGAAATAGCAGTTCAGAATATTTTGAGTTTGTTCAAATCTTTCAGAACAGTGCTGGATTTATGTCAACGAGACATTATTAATCAATTAATGTATATTATAGATATCACAGAGACGAAACTGTATTTATTATGGGAAACTAGGTATAGAAGTCATTTGGGTGTACATAGGACTTATGACCTATCTTTATGGTTGGCTTAAGTGATCCTATGTACACCCAAATGACTTCTATACCTACTTTCCCATAATAAATACAGTTTCGTCTCTGTGATATCTATAATATACATTAATAGAAATAGCAGTATTGCTAATTTCAGAATACAGCTGATTATTTTTTATCCGTCTTAACACGGGAGTTATTTGAGTGCTGCATTTTATTAAGTGTTCATTAAAATATGTATATTTTCACTTTAGAATTTTTTTCCACTGTCAGATGTTATCTGACCATCGCTTCTTATGACGGGTTAAATGCTATAACAGAAGAATATATTACACGAACGTCATCTACATAGGCGGATTTTGATTTGAAATGACGTAGATATTTACCAAGAGGGTACACACTCATGTATGGGATTCAATAAAGTTAATTACCTTCTCATTTTATTCTTTTCTGCATGTAAAACAGCTGTTTCAATAATCAGGCGGTTTTAATAACACGTGTATCTATCAATTTGTGGAAAAAACGGGTGGTCTTTGAGGTAGCTAAGTAATGTTAATATTGAAACTGTACTACTTCCCAGGGTCTGTTTGAAATTTTGCATAAACTATGAAAAAATGTAGATATAGATGATAAGATGTGTGGTATTATTATTATAACAATGATTTTTACTAAAAGTGCAATGATTCCTTGTGTAATTTACTCTGAATTTGAGTAGGATATGTGTCATGAAATTAATGTATTATATAATATCTTTAAGCGACACAAGGAATGAAAATAGTTTGTTATATAATAGTATTATACTAGCGTCGCATAATTCAATAAATGTAGCGATAATTTAAATTGAACAAAATATTTAATGAAGTTGTTTTATTCATTTTTTGTTTTTTTATTGAAATAAAAATATATATTATATGAAGTTAATTTTAGTTGTTTGCTATTTAGGTACAGCGCCATTAGAACGATAGTGTGGTCCAGGTGTGTTGGTCCATGGAAATTGCTTGTAAGATAAATTATGTTAGATTTTAGTCATCAAATAATACTGACATAAGTATGTACCTATACAGGGTTATTTGTAAAACATTAATAACCTCGCAGGACTATATTCCTACCTTGATTATGAGTCGAAAATGTTCAAGCTATTATGACCTAATATCAATAGTTACGGAGGTATGCGACATCAAAGTTTGCATTTTTTTCCAATATTTCTGACTTATTTTTTGTAAAACGTTGGACTATCATTACAGTAACTCATATCGATTACGAAAAATTCATTCGTTCCAATACAAGTTAAATAAAATGATAAAAACCCGGAAAAAATTCCAATTGGAATGTTTTCCAATTGGAATTCTAAGGTTTTTATTTTTTTATTTGACTTGTATTAAAGGGAATGAATTTTTCATATTTGATATAAGTTACTGTAATGATAGTCCAACGTTGTACAAAAAATAAGTCAGAAATATTGGGAAAAAAATGCAAACTTTGATGTCGCATATCTCCTTAACTATTGATATTAGGTCATAATAGCTTGAACATTTTCGACTCATAATCAAGGTAGGAATATAGTCCTGCGAGGTTATTAATGTTTTACAAATAACCCTGTATACATTTCTGTGGTAATTTATCAATGCATTTACTAGCATAAACTAGTCATTATATATATCACCATGCGTTCATGTACACGTATTCACGCGGTAGTAGAGTTTTAGAAAGATTCATGATGAGGTGTCTAGTAATATTTTTAATCATATTGCTGATTGGTACATTACAGTTACAACGAATGGGGACCCACCACTTTCCCAGGGCCGTTCTATGAGCCGACGGCTCCCATATCGGCCCTACTCTTGCGTCGCCAGGTTGACATTTTTCTTATTTAAAGCCATCCCCGTGCGGCGCCCGTGTATAGGGCGAACGCCGCAAGGTTCTGGCAGCAAAAAACCCATTCGTTGTCCCCTCCACCAAGAACTTTCTTTATTAAATCAAATACAAATACAAGAAAATTAAAAGCATATAAAAGAAATAGATTTGTGCAGCGGCATAAAAATCAGAAGTAGAAAAACAAAATCAAAGAAAAATAGAAATAAAATCAGGTTAAATACAAAATCAAAATAAAAAGAAGATAGCAAAATAGTAACATAAAACAGTATAAGCGAGGAAGAAAACAGGTTAAATTCATAAGCAAAAATAGTCATTACAGTTACAGTACATATTATGTTGGTATTACTTGTACATTTGATTATATTATGGTTTCTTCTGCTTAAATAGGGACTACAAGAAATTTCCGTGGCCACACTATCATACTAGTTCCGCTTATCATATTGTAAGACTCTTTGAAGGGTTCAGGATTTTATTTTGATTTTTGTTGTCTTCGATTTGTTGAAAAGCTATTTATTTATTACACTCTATAATTATTATCTATTACTAGAAAACAATTATAGAGTGTCGACAATTGTCGACAGAGTACCTACTTGTGCAGGTGCTGCGGTTATTCAACATCTGGGAAAATGTACATTTTTTGCTGGCAGCATTTTAAATTTAGCAAAATAAAATTGTGAATAACATAGTTATGCTTGATTTTCAATATCTTTGTCAAAATGCTTTTACATAAATTATTTTCTTAACATTCTAGTTATGATACCAATACTATTGTACGGATGTGAGATCGGAAAGGGAAAACGAAGAATGAAAGTAGACTATGGCGAAGAATGTCTATATTAGGAACGAATATAAATATGTTTGAATAATAGTATAATCGCCATGATGGTTTGAATTTGTGGAAAGTATGAGTGACAATGGCTTAGTTATGGCGATCGTCTGAAAATGCAAGAAATTCAGTCTTTTTAATAAGTTCTCTTGCATTTAGTAGAACATTTTTGTATAGAAAGGTATTAAATTTAAATGTATTCATTAGGTTCCATATATTTTAAATACATTGTTATTTTTCTAAACTGACACAAACTAATTTATTTAATCAAATAATACCTACTATATCATACCAACGTTGTAGTAGACCTGAATTGAAAATTGCTCCACTTTGTGGGCTTTATATAATTGTATGGACGTGTTACATGAATTTTTTTCTACAATATTATAAATAAAAGTGCTTGTTGCCGCTGAATTTCGCTCGCATTGACAGACAATCGCCTTAATAAAAAAGGCAAGTGTTGTGGGTAGCAGGAAAGCGAACGTCCGCGGAAGACGTGGCACGATCAGATGAATCCGACAGTGAAGGATGGTTGATGGTTTGTTGTCTTCTGCAATCAAGCGTGCTTGAGAAAATGTTTGAAAGTGGACGAGGGAAGAGCGGTCAGAAGAGTGTGGGATTCTGTAGATGGTCGTGTAGATGGAGATGGTCAGTTATTTAATTAAAATGATTTTAGAAAACAACACATTTTTTTGTTGTTGATAAAATGTATTGTAATAATAATATTTTATATATAGGTAGTTTTCTTGGATCTCATCGTTAATAAGAAAAATAATTATTTTTGATTGATCGATTTTAAGTGTTGGAATTTCAAAATGCTCATTCCCACAATAATTTTGTCTGTAGTTGATTATGTGTGCATAATATGTGATTCAATTATTTCAAATAAATATAAATACATATGTTGTATTCCAGAATATGTTTTTTTATTTTAAATTAGCTGTCCGCCTCATAACACTTTAAGATTCAGTTTTAATTTAAAATAGAAGTTTAAAATAAGGATTTCAATTAATGTAACGATAACATGTAAATATTTCATTAATTTAGATGAATTATAGAAGTCTCACAGAGATGAAGCAATTAATGCGCCTGAAAATCATTATTTTAAATTTTTAACTCATTTTATAGACAAGTTTATATTTTAACAATATTATCTATATGTTCTAAGGACACACATACTTTTTTATGTATGTTCGATGAAAATTGCAATGTGTAAAGTGATCACTTAAGCCATCAAATACAGGTCACACGCCCTGTGGCCACCCAATACAGACTTTCGTATATGTTTCCCTTATAAATAGCTCCGTCTCTGAGATTTCCGTAATTAATCTTAATTAGTGATTATCCCTCTGCGGAATGCCAAACGCCAACCAGGTGGCGAATGAG
>JADDOH010005855.1:0-11343 GCA_016648135.1 Agrypnia vestita
AACGCTTTATATTTTTATCCTCAATGAATTGATTATTTTTATAGTAGTGTAGTATTTTGTTTTATTTTTGTAGTATTTTGTTCTCATTACATTGTACGCTGCTCATCTCGGCACAGATTGTTCCTAGTGAGATGAGCGGCTCCTTTTCCTACTGCCATGTATTAAGATGAAGATACATAAATAAAATATTGGTTGAACCTGTTATTATCTTGTATTCTGTAGTTAATTGAAAACCTTCTATTTAAATTAAGCTTAAATATAATTTTTAATCAATTTGAAAAATCAGTTTTATTAATTTTTGCTGAATGAGTTTAGCTAACAATTAATTTTATCTCTAAAGTTCCATTCGCTCTTAACCTTTAAGTACCGACGTGCGGTCTGAGAGGCCCCGGCAGGTACTTGACTTGCTAGTTTACCCATTTCCCCATGCAATACTGATTCCCACTTTTAGTTAGCTGCAAGGACAGTGCCCACGTTGACGTTGGAGTGGGAAGTGGTGTGGTCACGAGTGCATTTGGTGAGTAATTACGATTTTAAATTCCGATGCGGCCTCTCAGGCCTCACGTCGGTACATAAGGTAAGTTTTTTGTTTTATTTTTTGTTACAGTAAACTGTTATTTTTACAGATATTGTGAACTATGGATATACCAGTGTCTTCAGGTAGTAAAAGAAATAGTTCTGTGACAGATTTACAGCATTCAAAGAGATTTCGGATACATGTATAAATGAATCGATTCCAAATCTTACGCGAGTGATTGATGGACCGCGGATGAAGATTCCAGCGGATCCGAGGTTGACGAATATTTTTGTCCGGAGCACAGTGAGCATGATTCGGATACTAGCACTGATATTTCTGATACCGACGAAAATCGATGCTATTCGTGTAAAAAACACGTTTGTTTAGTGCGCAAAATAACTTTGCGCTTAGAATTTAAAGTGTATTTCGACTGTGGACGTTTTTTTTTCAGGAAGTTTATGCACCTACTATATTTTTTTTCTAAAAGTTATATCAGTTTTAAGTAAAAAATACCATTTTTTTTATTATAAGAGGAGTATTCTCTGTGTTTTGATCTTTTATATATAAGAGTCAGATTCGTCCCCAAAATTCAAGACAAATATTTTTGTAGTTGATTCAACGGAAATCAGTAAGTGAGACTCCACGCGGCGCTACGCGTCTTTGTCTATCAACTAAAATGCGTTGTCAAGGGAAGGAGCGGGAAATTGGAAACAACACCACGTGTATTTAAATATTTACACATTTATTTAAAAAAACACAATTTTCATTTTAAACTTATCAACTAGAGAAATTATCACTAACCTAAAACTAACCCGTAACCCACACGCAAGCAGTTCAAATGTCACCAAGGTCTATCGTGTCCCTGTCACATATCACAACAAAATAAATACTGTCCACTAAAAAACACACATCGTAATCGCTATCGTGGGGGCCGCGCGTGACGACCAAGCCGCGTGCGTGTCGGCGCGTCGGGTAACGTCGACACGCACGCGTTCCAAACACCAGACATGCAGTCACATATGAAGCTGATTGGATAGGGCAATGAAAATCTGGAGATCAGTGTAAGGACAGAATAATAAAACGATTTTGCGCCCGCTTAGAGAAAGGTCGCACGCGAGGTGAAAAGCCATAGAGAATATTAATCCCGCGAGAAAGTCCCGCCAGCTAAGTGTTCAGAGATTCCACGGTGGAGTGTAGCTTCGGAATGAGGTGCTATAGTCTTTCTGCCAAGCGACCTGAACCTGCTCCAGGAGTGAGGAACCGCGACTCGTCCCGACAAGCTTTATTAAGGTCCATATACGACAGCAGTGCATGTGCGGGGTTTATTTGAGAGTGGTTGTGTATGTGGGCGAATTACTCGTCATGTGAGCCTGATGTACCGGAATATGACGCGAACCAAGTTATTAATTTTGTCCTAGGGCAATACCGAGATCGAATCGCCCATGACTTCAAAAATTACGCTCCATGTGGTCACGGTCAGAACAGCCCCGGCATGTTCGATCTTTTGTCCGAGGACGAAATATGTGACCTATTGTTTAAAAAAATAACATTGCGACGGACGATCGCCCTTAGGATCGCCCACCATAAAAAATAATACGAAACAATGAAATTAGAAAGTTAGGAATGTCGAGGGCACTGGACATCGCCGAAGACATTAAGAGTGCACGGCCTTTTGTTAGGATGAACAATACGTTCGCACCCTTTTGTTCTGAGGAAACATCTCGGAAGGGTAAAACGGGAAACCTTTTTGCAGCGGAACGTATATCTCTAACGCTCAACCCCGTATTAAACAATAGAAAGAACATTTTGGCCAAATGTTATCACGTAGAACAATAGTTTAGAAAGCTGCGTTCTGTTAAAGACGTCGCCAAATGTTTTGAAAGACATTTTTTAGGAAAACAAGATAATATTTCCTAAAGTCGTCGCAGTAAGCTTGCTATTGTCCTCGACAGACAATACAGATGTTTTAGAAAGCGCGGGACATACTGGTTCCACACATGGCTTCGGCGATACTCTCCGCGAAATAAAATATATGATTGTATAAATTATATGAAAGTATTATGATTATTATATGGGCCGCCGACACAAGGGCGCGAGGATTCCGCAACGCACGACCAGGCAGGTTATCAATAAAAATAACAGGGGTCAATCAATTAAGAAGGTAGACATACCTACTAATAAGATAAGCGCTAATTATGGGTAATATTGTAACGCGGATAGCGGGTGTTTGCACATATTCAAGAATAATCGATTGCACTAATAGACGGCACTGGGAATAGATATTGTAACTTCTACAACAACGACCGGCGTAGCCTCCGTAATCTGAACTAAAAATTGATGCAAAGTGGTAATTAATAATATTAATGTATTTCACCCGATTTCTTTCCGGTGTAATACGTACCTAATTAATGATAGCAACCGATACGTTTAATTTAAGTAATGTAATGATAATTTAAATAGCCCATGTCATCTCTGCAGGTGGATGTTACTCGTTTTATATGTAATTTTCTCATTTATTTTGTATTCTATTGTTAAGTACTGAAATGAATGGGACATTGCAATTTGAAATAATAACGAAATCATCCCAAATGGCTCAGATATTCAGAAGCAGGACATGGATCCGAGAATGAGTCCCGAATTAATCTAACTTGTAGCAAATAATAAAAAATGTATTGATCGTAATAAAAGGAAAACACTTGATTGTATTATTGCCGACGATGGTATGTCCAATGTAGGTGAAATTAAATTGATTATGTGTATAGTTTTTTTACTGTGCTTTTTAAACTGTTAATGTAATATAAGGGGATTGCCCCGCTAGTTGTTAGTTTGAGCGATTACTAAAAATAATGTTAATTTATTAGTTTATATTATTTATTAAGGAGAGCGTTAAACTATCAGAGATTATGCAAGCTCTCGATTATGATTTTCCTCGTGAAAAGATGTAACGATTGTAGATATCCAGGTAACACAGTTGACGAGATATAAGATTTCAATTTTTTAGTCTTTTAATTAATTAATTAATTTTTAAAAACATATTTTTATACTAATTGTAATATTTGATTTGTAGTTGATTGTTTGTTGTGTTGTTCCCAAAATATGTATCACTCGATATACCTTGTTTAATATCAAGCGACCGCTTATGGTTTTTGTAATCCTACGAATTCCTTTCAAGGCATAAAGCTGATAGGAAAGGAAAGATGAAAAATGTGCATACGGGATTAAAACAAAATAGTTTAATTAATTGCAAATAAGTAAATGCCGTGTTAGAATAAGTGTAAGTACCGATGCATTAGGTTATAAGTACATATGAGATTGTATCCGAAGGGTGCAAACATGTTGGGACGTGAATTTTTGCATAGCCTATTTCGTATAGTTTTAATTCACGCCCACCTCTCTGTCACTACCTGGACAATTATAATTTATATGTATCCTTTTTTTTATACACTAGGGGCATTTTGTTTTAAATTTTATATTTCTAGTAATAGATATACATCGGTAACGAAGACAAAGTCACCGAACTATTATTATAAGTGAAGTATACATGACATTAAATTTTGGGAGATCTACTTTAAGTATTAATCTGTAACGATTGAGACGACTGGTCGGTTGAAAGAAAAAAATGTTTATCGAATTTGATTATGTTAGTATATGTAAGCATTCCTTTTGGGCAAGTGGCGTTGACGCAAGTTCATGTACTTTGTAATCCCAAAAGGAAATTAGAAAGGTGTATACAGAACATTAACATTAGGGGACCCGCTCGAAGCATGTATCCCATGTAAATAAGTTCTTATGTTAATTGATTCACTAAGAAATGCCACGATGTCTGTATAATTTTAGCCCTTTGTTCTGTATCTTTATGTCACATATCGACAATTATGTTTGGTCCATCTAAGAATTATGATGGCTTGTTATATTTAAGCTAAAATTAAGAATAAAACCAAGTATCAAGTACATTTTGTCATTGCTTAAAAAAATTAAAAAGAAAAGAAAGGAAGAGAATATGCGTAGTGGTAAATTTTAAATACCGTTTGGTTTATCATATATAAAAAAAAAGAAATAATAATAATTTTGTGGATGTATCGAAGAGGATAATCAATGTTAATGATAAGGATTGACCTGTAATGATGTTATGTACAAATAAAGTTAAATATTGGGAGGAACTACTGTAAGAATCAAACTGATGACCTAATAATAAGATTGATATTGTAATGCATACTTAAGGAATTTTACTGTGATCTAATGAAACCCTATGTTCAATCCCATGTAATTAGTCAATAATGGTAGAAATAACTGGTCGATAAAAATATGTTTATCTGGCGTGTCGATTTAATTAAGTATGTATATGTAAGCAATTTTGTTTTTTGGGTAATAAGTGTTGATGCGAATTTGTGTTTGCCAATTTGTACTGTAATATTTTCCTTAAGTTTAATTCATTTTTTCAATGTTTTTTTTGTGTAGAAAGTAAAAGTGAGATAGAAATGGTGACGGGGTAGTAGGTATGAAACAGTGATAACGAAGTGCTCGCGAGAATTGGCAAACAGTTTAGGCCTATACAAGCCACTGGAGCTCCGGCTACGGCGCAGCAAGTGAGAAAACAATAGGGGGCGGGCCGGCAACAGAGAAGAGACCCACGACCAATAGCGTCAATCGGGACCTGGGAAAGACCGAGGGAGACGAATGAACGATGGAGGCGGACATCGAAGGAGCCAATCGGCGAAATGCCACACACACATGGCCAACGAGGAGCTGGAGGCGTCCCCTCGAGCCCCCCGCGACCACACCCTGGGTCGCCGGGGAGAGAATATAAGGCCAAGCCAGCCGCCAAGAGAGGCAGTTCAAGTGGAAGGAAGGGAAGTTGAAGTCGAGAGTGTGGAGAAGCTAGAGATTCTAGCGGTACCCGTAACAACAGCATCGCCGATCACTCTAGTAACTCCTGGAGGAACAAAAGTCGAACGGTAGCAACCGCCATTCGCTACCGAGTGCTGTGACGCACCGCCGCAACGCCGAAGTATCAGTGCCGCCGCGACGCCTCAGTGTACCGCCGCGACGGAGAACCGACGCTCCGCCGACGACCGCACGAGTACCCCGACGACGCCAGAAGCCGCAGACGAAACCTGCATCCACAGAGGAGGACCAGTAGAAGCCGCCGCCGACCGAAAGAAGCGGCACGAAGAAGACATCCCTCACGTTCTCCGCAAACAGGTTTACCCCAACTTAAAGACTTTTTCTTCCGCTCGCCTAGTTCTACCAAAAGTGTTCTCGTCACCACCTGTTTTAGCATTAAGATCAGACTTTGTATGTGCTTTGTTTTTTTTGTTGTTTACTATTTTGTTTCCCTCTCTAGATTAAGATTCATTTAAATTGTAAATTGTCTACCCCTTTGCTTCGTCGTATGTAGGTTAAGATTAATGTTTTATGTAGATCATTTGCCACTTTGCCTAAAATATAGGAACTTGTAAAATTGTTTTGATTTTCTTTTATATATCCCTTCACCCGCCTTGAAATATCAGTGTCCCAGTCAGTCACCTGATGTTTGATTGTGCCTAGGGGAGGGCGTAACCGCGGGCACGCGTAGATCTGAGATCTCCCGGCCGGTTTATCACGCAGTGATTTTATATTACCTCAGACCCCACCCCCCTACTAAGGTAGATCAAGCCCATAATATTAATTATCCGTGGTGCAATTTTTATTATTATTTTTTTTTATTTTTTTTTATTTTGGGAATCTCAACAGTATACAATTTATTATAATAATACATAACGTACTGGGTAATTCGTAGATCAATTATAGAGATCCACGGCATAAAATGTTAAATCAAGCAATAAAGAGAACATATATTAAATAGAGGGATAGGAGTGGGAGATAGATGGGGAAGTGGAGTGAGGTGTATGGGATTGTGGCTGAGTGGAGTGCGTATGTATTCTGTGCGTGACGTTGTATACAGATATGGGGGTATGTGTAAAGAGTGATGAGAGTTTGGCTGTGGTGTGTGTATGATGATGGTCGGTCTCAGTTAATCCGGTGAAGATATAGAAACTAGTAATATAATATAAGCGGTTTAAATACGATTTTTAAGAGCTGAGATGTTGGTATTAAATATATCAATGTCATTGAAGTGGTCATTGTATGCTTTGCATGTTCGCTGGATGAATGAGTTCTGTGCATAAGAGGTTCTGCTTATGGGTACATGGAAGAGCACGGACTGTCGGGTTCGCCTTGATGGAGCGTGGAGAGAAACCAGCTCCAATTGGCTGGGACAGTCAATATGTCCCTGAAGTAACTTGAAAAGTAGTATTTGATCAGCTCGTGCTCTTCTATGTTCCAGGGTTCTCATGTTATAGAAATCCATTGCTTCCATATATGAGTCGAAATATATGCCGGATTTACCATTGAGGCGACGCAAAAACCTGTTCTGAATTTGTTCTATTCTCGCAATGTATGTTGTCTGTTGTGGATTCCAGACCTGAGATGCATACTCCAAGTGACTGCGAACGTAGGAATAATATAAAATTTTTAATGAATGAGGATTTTTGAATTGTTTGCAGGTTCGAAGTATGAATCCCAGCATACTGTAGGCTTTGGAGATAATATGGTCAAAGTGCGCTTTAAAAATAAGTTTACTGTCGCATTTGTTTTCTAGTTGAGCGTTGTTTATTGAGTAGGCAAATTGAATGTTATTGGTTTTCCTGGAAAATGTCATTTGGAAGCATTTTTTAGCGTTAAGAAGAAGTTTGTTTATATGACAGTAGGCAGAAACGCGGTTAAGATCTTCTTGAATTTTTCGGCAATCGTCTAGGGAGTTCACTTTTGCGAAAATCTTCATATCATCCGCATAAAGTAGGAAATTAGCGAAATGAAAGCAGTTTTGTATGTCATTTATATAGATTATGAACAGTAATGGACCCAGTAAACTCCCTTGAGGGACTCCAGAGGAGATGCGAGCCCAGTCAGATTTAAGACCGCCGATGACAACTGCTTGGTTTCTGTTGGTAATGTAGGAAATAAGCCACCTTAGTAGGTCACCGTGGATTCCTATTTTTATCAGTTTATCAGCTAAAATGTCATGATCGACTTTGTCAAATGCTTTACTGTAGTCTGTGTATATGGCATCGGTTTGCGCTCGTTGATCCATTGAGGATAGCGCGTACTGCGTGAAGGTTAGTAGATTGGTGACAGTGGATCTTCCCGCGAAGAATCCGTGTTGTTGGGGATTAATGTATGGCTTTATGGCGCTAAATATCTGGGTATAGACTATTTTTTCAAAGAGTTTACTGAATATTGACAATTTTGAGATTGGTCTGTAGTTAGTTACGTCATTTTTTTGACCAGATTTAAAAATAGGGGTTATGTGCGCATTTTTCCATTGATCCGGGAAGGTACCTTCATTAAGGGATTTAATAAAAAGTAAACAGAGTGGATGGACGATACTGGAAGAGCATGCATGTACGAACGAGGGGGGAATACCGTCAGGCCCTGCGCCTTTATTCAAATCTAGACTATTTATATGATCTCGTAAAACGGTTGGGTTTATCGAAATTTGTTTAATGTCAGCCGGGCCAGAGTCGACTATAGAGGGTGGGTGTGCCCCTGAGGTATTTTGAGTAAATACGGATTTAAAGTATTGTGAGAATAGGTTGCAAATATCTTGTCCATTCACTGAGGTTTGGTTAAGGTATATGACTTTATTTGGAATAGTTGAAGATTCATTTTTTGATTTCACGTATGACCAAAATTGTTTAGGGTTCGATGTTATTGCATTTTCTATTCTTTGGATATAATTACTGTAATGTGACTTTGACAATCTTTTCAGCCTGGTCCTCAACAGGGAAAAAGTTTCGTAATCAATTGGATTTTTGTACAATTTGAATTTTTTTAAATATTTGTATTTTTCCTTGCATATTTTTATTAGAGATGGCGTGTATCACGGGGGATACTTATTAGACCCAATGTATTTGAATGGTATATGTGCTTCGATTAATTTTTCAAGAATATCATAGAATAGAGATGTTGCATCGTTTGTGTTGAGCTCTTCAAAAATAGAATCCCAGTTTATCGTATTTAGCTTGTTGTTTGTTGTTATATAATCTCCGTTTCGAAATTGTACTACTTTTTTCTTAAGCTGGTTTATTTGGGGAGAATCCACGGAAGCTGCAAGAATTATATTGATCGCTATATGGTGTGCGTCTTCTGCAACTAGTGGATCATCACTCGCCTTTGCTTCTATAATGTTGTGATTGCAGAGAACTAAGTCGAGAATTCTACCCAAACTATTAATTGAATTATTGAATTGTTTTAAGCCTAAGAAGTTTATTGTATCACAGAACTCTCCGCTCAGTGACCTTGTATAGTGGGTTGGAAGGAGATATTTGTTATTGCTGATACTTCCCCAGGAAATATCAGGGAGATTGAAATCGCCGAGTATGAGAAAAATGTCAGAGGGAGTAGAGCCTTCAAAAATATTGTTTAATTGGTGAAGGAATGTTTGGAGAAGGGAAGAGTGCGAGGGTCCGCCGGGAAGATAGATGCAGCAGATATATAGATTGCTACGTTTGGTATTAGAAGTGATGGGGATACATACCCAGATATCTTCTGCCTCGGTCCGCCAATGGGATAGTTCCACTGCATTGAGGTCTGAGTTTATAGCAAGAACTACACCTCCTCCAAGTTTTTGGCCGGTTAGGGAATACTGTCACGCCTAAATACTGAATATCTACTGTCAAAAATTTCGCAGTTATTAATGTTACCTATTAACCAGCTTTCTACTATGCCCACACAGTCCCAGTGGTTACATGCAACGTTATTTAGGAATGTGTCTGTTTTCGTGCATAAACCTCGCGCCTTCTGAAAGTATATATCAAGACATTGTGTCATTGTCAGTTAAAGTTGTAATAAGCTGTAATTTATAGCGAATTGGGTAAATATAAAATAATAAAAAGAAGTATACCGTACATACGTATGTAGCGAACTGGGTAATAAGTAGAACATAATAAAATGGGGCAAAGTGTATAAACATTCAGAAGGGATATAGTGCGCTCGCGCTTGCAAGAAGTATGTATTTTGGAGGAATAAGTATATGAAGTGTGGATGACTGAGACCGATACAATGATGATAATGATATGTAAAAATATTGTTATTATTTCTATCGCCATAAGCCGAAGGTTAGAATGAGACGTGTGATGCACAAGATATTTATGTATTGGAAGTACTCACAGAGTGCCATACAGAGCAAAACGGCTGTTGATCGACCGCTGTGGAATCGGGTTAGGTAGGGACAGGGGAGTTCAAGGAAATGAGAGAAGGGAGTTAGGTCTGGAGATGGTATACGAAAATTTATTAATTTGGAGTGGGGCGCAATTATAATCCAGTTATCTTCTGTAGGTCCCGCTTGCTTTCGATCCGGATGGGGGGTGATGTGTCGTTCCGTCGCAATAGAATAGTTGAGTATCTCGTCCAACAGTAAGAAAAACCCTGAAGGCGTGCGAGAGATTTAGCCTCAAAGAGAAGCTTCTTTTTTTCTGCTGTTAGATGTTCATTGATAAAGATTCTTTGTGTTGCTCCAGTGAGGCCGATGTCTGTGGTTGAGACACCCCGTCGTTTTCGTATCGTTGATAGAAGTCCGTCCTTTGTGTGCCTTCTGACGAATTTAAGAACAATATTCTTTTGTTTATTCTTGTTAGGTGGTTTCGCTGATACTCTTACGGCAAAGTCCAGATCATCGACAGCCAGGGAAAATCCGACCGTTTCAGCAATTTTATGGATGTGGTTGATCAGATTTTCTCCTTTTTTTTCCGGAATTCCTTTAATTTCCAAATTATTCTGCCGGGCCCATTGATCCTGCTTGTTTGTAGAGTGACGTAGGTCCATTATTGTCTTTCGTAGATCATCTACTTCTTTCTCCAATTCATTTGCTCTTTTTATTTTTTTCTCGTATTCGGTGAATTTGTTTTCAAGTTCATTGATTTTTTCAGAGTAAAATTTGAAGAGATTGAACAACTCATCGAATTTGGAGGTGAATGTTTGCAGTGTGTCGTTAACCGTTTGGAATTTATTTTCAATAAATTCCATTATGTATTTTTGAACCGACTTTAGGGAGTCCGCGTCCGGTCGGTTTACTATACCTGCCGTCTTAGGCCCCGCGGTGGTGGTCGGCGTATTCAATATGGCCTGATTGGTTATCTTCTTGCAGTCTGTGCACTTGAGTAGCCGGCGACGCTCTGCGTTCAGTCTCTTCTGACCCGACTCGCTGATCCCACCACAGGCAAAGTGAAATGACCCTTTGCATATGGAGCACACAAATAGATTCATAAATAAATCCCGGCACTCGCGGTTTCCGAACATGATGAGCATTTTGAACTCATTATGAAGATGACGATTACCGATTCTTATTTATAATAAATAACACTTAACAAACTTGATTTCTTGTAGAATATAGAAAAGAACTTGTGTGGTTTTATCGTCAGTGCGTTTTCGATTTAGTGATTTACTACAGATTGCTTTTAAATGTTATTTTTATAATTATAATTATATAATTATGAATGTTTCATGCGGCTGCGAAATTCACGTACACAAATTCACTGATTTCAGTATTATAAAATCTTATTCCAATCAAAATAATATATTTAAATCAGAGCACTTGAATAATATGACAGCTTGATGTTATTGTTACAATGTGTATGTTATTGTGTAGTCTTCTTACAAGTTATTTTATTATCGAATTCACAATTATGTCGTTATAATAATTTAGAACATTATTTTCCTGTTGATACCAAATATGAAAAATAATATGAGAAACTTATTCTTTACAAGTAGGACCAGCCTACATAATA